>JAACYV020015459.1:3703-13967 GCA_009936425.2 Chrysaora fuscescens
TCGAGACGATGAGTTGGCAGAAATCGAGACTAACAACAACTGTGTAATATTCGGTGACACCCATTTGATTTGAGCGACCACGAAGAGGCGTTAATAAGTCACGTTGACCCCCTTGCAGACGACGGAGAATTTGTAACTGCTATTTACTTGCATATAGTTGACATTCTTCAAGAATTTGATAGTGTAAAAGCATATTATCGAGTTTGAGATAAAAGTTGCAGGAAAGCAATCGGACCTTGGAGAAACATAAACAAGTTTCGAAATTATACTTTTCAGAGTCAGATTGCCAACGTGCATTTATTTACGAATCAAACAAAAAAAAAACAGAAACAATATTTGTGAAATTGCTAAGAGCTTACTAGGAAGCATAAAAATAAGGATCTTAAAAAGAGAAAGTCACAACTTTGATTTACAAAACAAAAAAAAACAAAAAAATTAACATGAGTAGTATGAATCTGAAAATAACAAATATCAAACGATGCAATTATATCTTTAATGATGTTGGCAGTGAAGTTTTCACCTCTGTATCTCTGATCTGATCGTGACTTTCAATATGCAAGTGCTCACTATCACCCGCTTTTTTTGCTGGAAACAGAACGCGAGTCTACTCTTTCCCAGTGATAAAGGTGGCAAAAACTTCGAGTCTCTCAGGAAAAACAAGACATCTTCCAGCTTCATATGGATGCTTCTGATGTCCTCGTTCACTGCAAGAAAATCTTCTGCGCTGTCGGCGCCACACCTTGCTCCAACTCATCCAGGAAGTTACACCAATTGTAAACAATATCCTGCTCTGCCTTTCTTTGATCTTTAGAAGTTTTTTTGGTATACTCAACAGGGAAAATTTATTGTATTGCTTTGGATGTGAGATGAGATATGTCATAGACCAGTTGTCGTAAAATCATTCCTCTGTGTGTTTTTTTAACGCATCTAGAATCCCATTGGCTGAAAAACCATTCAGGAACTGCTGGATTTCCTCCAGTTGCCGTGTTAATACCCAGTACTTTGATAGTTTGCCTACAAGATCTGCAATATGGCTACTTTGTTGTAACCTGCCTTGAACCTCTCATCGAAGTGGCTCATGATTGCAAGCTGTTCTTGAGTAGAAGATTTGATTACTTCTTCTTATTTGGTTTTCACTTCTAAACATGGCACGTCGCTTATTTCACATGTTGGTCCTTCAACCGATAAAACGTACTGGGCAAGGGGTAGGCAAAATTTTTGTGGCTCCGCAAGACCATTCATAAAACCAAGTGCCATGAATTTGCCATACAAAGCATACCACTTCCTTTCTAATTTATACAAGTCGTGTTGAAATGTGTAATTTTTTTCATTACCATGCATTAGGACTTGAGGTACCTCGTTATAAAAGGCTGTAAAAAATCCACGGAGAGGTCCACCTTCGTCAACAGCTTCCTCGCCCACGAACTCTACAGTGATTGGTTTGATAGGGTCCACTGAAAAGAAGATTACTGAAAGAGCCATTTTCTTTATCACGTCACAAACAACGTTGCTTCAACGAATGACAAATTTTACTGCATGTTGCCCCCTCGCGTACTGCTCTCTCTTTATGCCTAGCTTTGACTTCAGTGACTTGTGTGGTTGCTCCTCAGTAAAATAGTCACCAAGCGTTGACTGTTCCGCTCTTGCATCGATGCACAAGCTAGCATGCTGAATGATTTCCCTCGTGGGGAAGCGGTTTTGACAAACCGTACAAAGTTGGCTTTCAGTCTCTTCTGGTATCTCCATGATGACAGGCACTGAACATGTTGTAGATGTGTCAACCACACCCGCTCCGCATGATCAACTCCATCATGAATTGCATTGTCTACGACAAGTGGTTGTATATTGTTATAATTTGCTTCACTGCCATCCAGAAAGCTGGAAAACGTTGGCTTAAAGCATAAAGCATAGAGCATGTATCAAGGAATTTAGAGCTTCACTCTCCTTGGCTACCCTGGGAAATCAATTCGATCTTTAACTTTCATTTACGTTTTATAATGTTAAATCGTGTAATTTATAACTAAATACTACACGTGTAATATCAATTTGTTGATATAAATTCTGGAGCTATATATGAAGAGAACACTTGTATTTCTTGGAGCTAGGCTATGAAGTCTAAGTCTCGTGGTCTATGTATTTATCATCAATAGCTACTACAAGAAGGAACACGAAAACTCACCAGAAATCAAAGAAGAAAATCAAAGAAATTATCGTTCACTATTGAAGAAGCGTGCACTTTGGAAATTTATACTTTTGAAATATTTACAATGAATTAGTCAAATTGTGCAAAGATGTACAAAAAACCGAATATAAATTCATAGCCTATATTATTTCAGTAAAACAGTGACTATGTTATTATTTTTCAAATTTATAACGTTTAGATCCTTTTGTCTAACATTGCCTTAAATTTTGTCATTGTTTCGTTTACATCATTATTACTATTAAATAAGTGGGTGCTACTGCCAGCATTGATTTCCCTTTCATTTGTTGAGTTTTTTTCTCTTTTCAGTTGTCTCACCACAGGCTCTTTCTGAAGCTTTCTCGAAGCAACGCATTTATCAGTCGAACGGTTTTTGGCATGCTTAGTTGACGTCTTCAGAAGTTTTTGGGCATGGGAAGCCGTTTCAAGCGATCTTAAGCGAACCTTATTGTACTTAAATTGTACCTAGAGAAAAAGAATAGAATGGGAAAAACTACAAACTTTTAATTACAGATAAAGAGTTATCGACATTTTAACAGACTTGACTGACTCAAGCAGAAATCTGCTTTACCAACGATAACAGATGGAAAATAGAGCGAAATCCTTCATTATCCCTGAAAGTCAATTAGTTAAATTACTAAACCTACGTTAGCGAACCCTATTAATTTAATTAAAAAGCTTGGACCTAATTTTTGGTAAACAGTGAAATATATTCTCAGCTTAATTTAGAAAGTTGTCAAAGCTTACACAATATGTTTTACAGCCAAGTTAAGATGTTAGACTCTACCTCATTAAGAAGTTTCTTGACTTCAGGAAATTGTTTGCGTATCTGAGGATCTGTTTCGTATCTTTCCAAGACGAAATCTTCAAAAAGATAACCTTGTTCTTAATTTTTTCAACAATTGAATTCATTCAATGAATGAAAGATGAGAGAAGTTGACAGCTTAGTGGAATGAAATAGTTAGACACGACAACACTGAAAACGATTTCAAAATATGCAAATCAAGTTCTTTAGAAAGAATGGACAGAAATGAAGAGTCTTAAAGTTTTGGAATGGTGCAAGAACTCTTTGCAAATCTGGAAGAATTCATAACAGAATTGAAAGTTAAATAGGAAAACATTTGAGTTTCTCTAGGGATGATAATCACAATTAATTTTTTTCATAGAGACCGAAACAAAATAAAAAAATTCAAAAAGTCATTACCAAGATTCTCTTCGATGATGTTCGACCGTCCTTTCATATTTTCTATAACAGATTGAATCTTGCTGTCTTTTCCTTGATTCTTTGAAGTAACAGAACGAGTCTAAAATAAAAACAATATCAAACTTGGAAAAGTAGCAAATATTTTCCATTTATTCATATCGAAATTGTTAGTCATGATACAGTATGACGCAGTTTAACGGGTACTGGTAACTTTGCATCTGAACTATTACATTAAAGAAAGAAAAAACAGCTTCACCTGGTGTTGTGTGTACGTTTGCCTTTCTGAATCTCCAGTGCTTGGGTCAGTAAACACCAATGGATGACGCAATGCATGCTGTAGTGCCTTAATATTGCTTCTGATGTCATCTGCAGATGGAGTTTCAATTTTCTCCATTGACCCTTCAATCTTAAGTAATTCTTTGTATTCAATGTATTTCTTCTCTTCTAATAACAGGGGCTGGATAGGGCCACCTGTTTTTGTCACAGGATGTGGCTCAGCATAATTTTCGTCTTCAATTTCATTTACTGCACTTCCACCATCTTGAGGATCAACCTGCATTAATCATATTCATATTTCTCACTTCTCAACTTGTAATAATAAGCATATCATAAAGATTGGCAATAGCAACCAGCTGCAAAGTAAAACAGATTATGAGACCCACAACTACTCCTTCGGATTATGTTTTATTACGGGCCTTACCTGTGTGAGAAAGACTCCATCCTTCTCAATTGGTTTATCTCCAGCGGATTTGTCCTCTTCTTCAAATTCGCCACTGTAAGATTTTCCACTTCGTTGGAAAATGAATTGATCGGGTCCAATTGAGTTCGGTCTTTGCCTACTACATGCTTTAGATACATTCGTGTGTTTACAATTGGTAATCGCAGGTGCAGAATGGGCATCTCTCCTATGTAACGAATCAATATCATTTGTATCTGAACCAATGGGTGGAAGAGGCTTTCCATATAATGAGCCATTTTGCAAAGCAGCTTCGTAAGATTCGAATTCTAGCATGAGCAAATTTGATCGTTTTATTACTGGCATATCAGTGACCTTATTATATCTTACAGCTGGGGCAATTGCAGGTCCAACTGCAGGCCTTTTCCCCGTCGTTGTTTTCATTCTGCAAATATAACAAGATATTCTTAAATGCAACAAAACTTTATAATACTAACTGGCAAATTTCTAAAACGAAGTTTTCTTCTTCAAAGATATTATTGACCAGATTTTGTGAATTCTTGCTGTAATGATAGTTAATGACACAATTCAAATTAATATAAACTTATACGTTGCACTTAATTATATTGCAAACCCTATCAAAATCCAAGCCTTTATGAATGGCTGTTTCGAATACCTATTTAGCTTTATTCCACACAATTTTGACAGCTGATGATTCAATATAGGTGGAGCTCCTTTACAGTTTCGTGTCAAAGGATTTCCCCACATATTAACTTCCATCAGATTTGGCCATGCTGCTAATGGAAGCAATGCATCTTCTGCTTCTACTGAGTTGTGAGAGATGTCCAGTTTTTGAAGGTGAATGAAAGGATACTGGTAATATGCACGTCGTTGTAGATCTAAAAAAGAAGATGAATTTTATGTTTGTTTATTCAAGTGAGAAAATTGCTGCCATAAAAGTGTGCTGGCTAGAAATATTGATTTAGCAAGTCAGAAAAACCCCTTTTATTTTTCATCAAGTGTCGAACAACTATAAACAAAGAGTATTCTGATAGTTTGTGCTGGCCACTGGCAATTAAAATAATATATCCAGTTAGATGAAGACTTACTGTACCTAACGATTCACCACTGGATAATTCTCTGTCATCAGGCTCTTTAATATTGGTATTTGGTTGATCCTCGAGTTCGTCATAATGTGCAGCAGATTCAAAATGAAAATTATGCAAAGTTTCTTCTCCTCCATCAAATCTAAATGCGAGGGGATCAATATCATTTTCTGTTTTTTCTGCTGGCTCCTCCTCACATCGCAAAGTTAATTTTCCACTTTCTTCGTCAGCTGGGTTCTCAGAATATTTTGGCAAGTTATCATTCTGCTGTTGATAGAGATCGACGGTTGGGGCAGAATTAAGGCCTACATGTTCAAAATTTAGATGTGGCACTGAATGTAAACAGTTCTTCGATAAATTCAGAGTCTTCAGCCTGAAAATATACAAGATTTTATAACAAACAACGGTAGACTATGACAAAGTCTTCTGCGAGTGAGAGAGAGAGAGAAAGAGACGACAAACAATTTAATGACGTAAAAACTAATACGGGAATTATCATTACGCGTATCCCCCGCATTCTCCTTGATAAAGGAGAGGTCAGCGCATGGTCACTCATAGAGTCTATTATAAAACATTTTTGGAATTTTTCGCTCTCCATATTATGTACGAGAGGAAACTGAATACTACAAAAAAAAGGCGTAATGTTTATCCTAACAACATAGTTAACTTTGCATGTATGGAAAACGCGTATCAGGTAAATGCGTGCACCTATGAAATTTCAGGCTATTCAGATGTGACAAATTTCAAAAGCGATATTTAGATTATGAATATAAAGGAAATGTACCCCTTTTGAACGACTCTGCAGTACCCTGGGGGTCAGCAGTTCCATTTTAATCTTTCAATTTGAATATCAAGATATTTGGTTGAGTTGACCACCTCAAGACCATTTTCACAAATTCTTAACCATAATATCTCATCAAAATTTTAACAGTTTTATGTTTTGGCTCATTTTGTGCAAATATCCATAGATTGTGTATTTGTGGCATTTAGGGAAAGCATAGTTCCCTTTAGCCACGTGTTAAAAATTTTATGATCCTAATTTCAAAACGACTTCTAGTTTGTTTGGGAGTGGCGTCAACGAAATTCATATCAAAAGCATGTCTCGTGTAAACGGGGTCTTAGTCAGCTCTGAAATATCTGCAACACATTGGCTTGCGTCATCAGCATACACAAACACTGAGGAAGATTGGAGAATACATGGGAGATTATCGATATAAACCAAGTAGAGAAGGGGTCAAGGAATGAGCAGCACAAACTCAAATTTTCACTGCTACTGAATGAATACCACCTACTCTATTGATTGCTTTCTGTTAGCGAGATATAATTCAAGTTTATCTTGTGCAGTTTCTTTTGGACCAATGAATGCCATACCCGAAAAGTGTTCAGTATCCAAACCACTGACCAGTGATCCAGGTTTTAAAGCAAACATGTGACAGTTGGATGAAGCGTTCTAAAACCTGATTGACCAGAGGATAGAAAGCAGCAAAGATTGAAATATACTGTTATATCTGGTTAGCGCCAAGCTTTTTATAGTGGCCGGAAGGACTGAAAATGGACGATAGTTTGATTTATCAGACGTGTCTACTTGCCTTTTAAAACCCTTATCAACAGAGCAGAGGAAATAATCAATAAGTTAGAAAAGTACTGTTTATTAAGAAAGTCTTAACCTGAGTATTCAAACCATCAGTTTGGCTGAGCACTTGTTTCCAACAAATGCCAGAAAAATCAGCTAAGAGTGCCTCTTCAGTTTGTCGTTTAACGTGTTTTGATTATGGACTCTATTTCGTATGCAGAACAACATATAATGATCATTCATAGAAACTTGATGCACTTCTGCCTGAACGATATTTTCGATAAGAATGTTCGAAGGCGATCGATAATCGTGGGGAGGTAGATGGAGTGACCCTGGTTGGTTGCTCAAGCAGCTGCTGAATGAGCTACCTGATGCTGAATAGCTAGAGATTAGGTCATACTGTATCTTCAGTTTCCTTCCTCGATGGGTTGTCCAGCTAGTGTTTTGAAGAGATCCGTTTTGGAGAGATTGCAGAGAATTGTGTCAACGAGAAGAATAAATTTTGCCCTCCTTGTCCTTTCTGGTTTTTTATTTAACCGCCCCTGGTTAATGCTATGTCAACGATCGATTAGCAACTGGTGCAAACCCAGGTTAGTCGTAAATGCGTATGCAAAGGCTATGTACTGGAAGCTGTACGCCATTAAAGAGGCCCTCGTTGACCAATGACATCTAGAGATGCAATTGACCGTTTTTAAACTTAGATACTCAAAATTTATGCTAGTTGTATTAGCTGCCCATGTTTCCTTTACCTCGAGAAATAGGAATTTTGATGGTGAGGTGGCAAGAAGTAATATATAATTTTTCTTACCTCGGAAGACTTGCTAGACTGAAAAACACAGTGTTGTCTGAAAATTCATTTTCATCTAAGTCCAATACCTCAAGCGATTCAAACAAGGACTTTCTCGAAGATTTCTCTAGTGCCCTGAAAATTTGTCAAAAGGTGTTCAAAGATATGAAATGTATAAATAATATTAAAGTAAAGATAAATAGATGACCTAAACAGGATTTCGTCATCTGTTACACGGTCAAAACTCAAAAACGAAAAGATTTAAAATCCAGTGTCATTTATCCTGCTTATCAAAGCTATCTCGACACATCCAAAATCTCCTTTAACGTTAATTGGTATTCATAAAAAACAGAAAGAATCGTTTTCTATAAAATCAGGAAAAATTATGTATTGGGAAAAATGGGCAAATAAGGAGAAACGATCACTATAATGCTGAGTTCAGAGAACTGGGTCAGCCAAAGCGGCCAAAGCATTGATTTGGACAAGGGTTAGCAGCTGATTACTGCAGTTTTTGATTAATAAACGTCTGCCGCGACATCTTCCGATTGATTGATGAAGGATTTGATTTTTAATTAGTATTTAATTAGAAATTCTAGAATACATGCATATAAATAATTGCAAACATGTTTAATTGCAAATAGTACGAGTGTTAAGCCACACAATGATAAAAACCACCTGGAATTAATTAGGTTAAATATGGACCGCATCACGAACGGGTTAATAAGCATGATAATGAGAATAAAAGAGCTAGTCACCATTTTTCAAATACTTCTCTTCGAAGATGGCATTGAGGTGTGGGTGATATTTAACGCAAAACAAGTAGCTAGAAGCATTTTAGCACAATTTCAAATGTAAGAAGAAATTATGCAGAAACAAATGCGAGCATGATAAGTGAAATATATATCGCTGTCTCATTCTTTATAATAATTGTGAATGCAATCGAAATTATCCTTATTTCAAAAGCGATTAAGAAGATCAAGCCATTTGAGCAATTTCTCTTAAGTTTGTCTGTTGCAGATTTTCTTGTTGGGCTTTCTGTGCTTATTGTCAACGTTTGCCAATTAACTTCATTGGAAAAGAATGACGAAAAAGCTAGTGAAGACATCAATACCATTGCATTATTGGCTTTCTGGTATTCTATTTTATCATCTGTTTGTCACGTGTATGCCATGACATATGATCGACTTTACGCTGTGACGAAACCACTGAAGCATAGAGTATTTATGACAAAAAAGTTAGCAACGAAAATGTTAATCGGTATTTGGCTTATATGTGTTGCTATCCTACTACCATTAGCACTAACTAAAAAGAAACACATTATAAAACAAATTTTGGCACGTGTCATAACAAGTACAGGAGCCTTGATGATTGTTGCATACAGCTATATTGTGTATAAAGCAACTAGTCACCGCCGCAAACACCCAACAGCCAGAGATTCACAGTCAACACATCAGCAAAAGAATGAATATCGTTTAATTTTCATGTGCCTTATGATTTCTCTATCTTTTTTGGCTTTGAATATACCATTTTCTGTAGAAGTTATGGCCCAAAAAGACATAACTTACAGTAAAGTTGCACTGGTCTGTAATTCTCTCATTAACCCAATTATATATTTCTTCTGGAAATATACGGAGAGGAGGGTAAACAAACGCATTATGCAACAGAGTGCCGGGAATTCAGCACTTGGCAGTGTTGCTGCCAACGTTGAGAGTAGTATTTAGTAAACAATTGTAAATAACTTGCATTAATTAGAATGCAATGTAAATTTGACTTTAACCTCGTGTGAATGCTGCTTTATTATAACATTGTCTAGTGATGCAATACACTTTTTAAGTTTCGAATATCATGTATTGCACAAGCCTTCGTTTTTTTTTATTTGAGTTGGCTAACGTACTTGGCTAATAGTCCAGTCTGCATAGAAGTGAGCCAATTTTGGAACTATAGAAAAAAATCTCTGTTTACCAAGATTTTCAACCTGTTTGGTTGATTTTCAACCTGTTTGGGGTTTACCACGATTCCTTTAAAAGAAGCAGCCCCCTTTAAATTCAAAGGTTTTAAACGCTATGGAAAAGGGTAGCAAAGAAAGATAATCATGCTAAGAAACTAAGAACAAATTAATGTTTACCTCACAAGCTGCTTGGGTGTAATTTTCGTTCTAGATAAAAGTAGAGGAAGCTGTTTCAATCCATTTCCAGTCAGATGTAAGCGTTTGAGCATTGGTAACATTCCCAGGTTAAGAAAATCATCTTCCGTTATGCTGTTATAGGAAAGGTCTAACACTTCCAAATGAGGGAAATCATTTGTGTCCATGTTTATCAAAGTGACGTTGTTCAGCTGAAGCTCAAGATCCCGTAACATTGGAAATGTTTTGAATGAATCTTAAATAAAATCAATCAAATATGAAAATGTCTTCATGACTTTAAAGACCAATAATTAAAAATGGCTTATGTTCTCCATTGTCCCAAAACACCACGAAAGTAGATAATATAACTGTTCTTGCTGTTACAAGAAGAAAAAACACAAAATTGAAATCATCAGAGCGTAGCAATTTAAAACAGATTTTTTCAGCTGTAGGTTGGGTTTCTTGTGCCTCGAAAATATTAACACTAACTAGAAAGTATACTGGACGCCAACTACACTTGGAGCATTCCATGATGACGTGTGTGACAGTCGGAACAAGATTTTTCGATTCTGCATTGAATATTTACTTTAAGAAGC
>JAACYV020015570.1:0-21205 GCA_009936425.2 Chrysaora fuscescens
AGATGCAAGAACCTTTGACCATGCATCTTAGGATCTATTCTTTGGATATTCAAATTGGCCTGTTTATCATTGGTTATTATTATAATTTTATTATCACACCTACTGAACAACTTTGAGAATTTTTCATTGAGATTCGTAAATGGACACAACGGGGATCGATCACCGACCTTTGGTTCAATGAACAGACGCTCAACCACTAGGCTACAGCACCAATCGCTGTTAATTACTGTTTATTACTCCGCGATTGCCATTTTATTGCCTAATTATGTTTGTTTTCAATGGAATAAATTGACTATTTGCGGTGAAGCCTATTGTTACACCTTTTGGCAAGAACAGCGTCTATACCTATATATATGGATATATGCGTTCCGCGAGCTTCACCACATCATTTTACTCATTCTTCGTACATGATGATTGTTGAAAAATGTAGTTTACACCCTGTTTAGTAGTGGTCAGTGATGTTTAGCGAAATGAAGCCAAATATGATCCCGGTCAAAAATCTTTAGTGTTGCTTATCAAATGTTTAGTATCGGCCACGCACTACTAAGATCTTCGATCGCCCGCCAAAAGTAATTTCTCAAGCCATTTTTGGCCACCTTATAATTCTAATTTTTTTATATGAAATACGAAGAATCGGATGCCATAGAGTCACAAGACGAGGAAAGCTTCGACGGGCCTAATTTCGATGGTTCTTCGAGAGTTTTAAACACTAAACAAATAATCACTGATCCACAGTGTGACAGTATCACAGTGTCACAGTAAACTTCACTAAACGAATTATTAAAGAGTTTAGCAAACATTTAGTCGTTTGGTCATGGCATCAAATGTATCAAACAGGAACATCATGGATTTAAGAATGAAAATTCGAAGCAAAGAAAAATACATCTAGGAACTTTTATGATATATAGATACTCTGTTCTAAATCAGATAGCTTTGGTAAAAACCTCTAAGATAAATCACAATGTAATTAATTAAATGCAAGAAACTGCAATTTCAAAGAAATTAAGCATATATTTCTACTAAACCATTACATAGAAAAGATGGATGCAGGAAAAAATAGATTTGAATACCTGCTGGTACATATCATATTTAAATAAAAAGACGTTTTACAATTAACAAAGCGAATTATTCTTAATTTTTTTCCGTCCCTTTATTTACTGAAAGTGACTAGAAACTGCATGCGTGGAATATGAAACTTTCATGTCAAGGAATCAAGAAAGTACTGACTTTCGTCAAATGGCTACTGTTACAGAGTTTTACCAAATTAAAATGCGAAAGAAAATTGCTACTTCTTTCGTCAATAAAACAAGGTCTTCCACATGCCGAAAACACAATACATAAAAACGGGGGACTCTACAATTATATTTATGGCCTTATTTTGGCGAAGTGGCATAAAAAGAACAGAAAATAAACTACATATATCCCTTTTATGTAAAGTTCTGTAACAACTTAGCAAAACCTATAAAAACCAAACAGCATTTATACATATGCATGATTAAGAGAATGGAAAAAGTGCAAGAAAAATCTTCAGCAAACTCTTTTAACATTTATCTATTTCATCATATGGGCGTTTCGGTGATATTTTATACCATACCAGTGTTCGAATAAGAATATAAAAATGAATAGGAAAATATACTTTGTACAAATATGGTCAGTTAGATTATGCTCTTTTCGCAGATGCTGGTTTTCGACTATACTCTTTGGTCCTTTATCTGGGGTTCATTCGATTGCATCATGGATAGAAGAAAGATGGATATCGATGAGGATGAAGATTGATTGATATAGCCACTTTCATTTTCCAAACATCTCTTGTGCTATCAGAAATTGTGAGGAGTTCCTTTCCCGGAAAACATGATGGCTTAAAACTTGGTTCCTGAATCCGAAACTACGAAGCTAAATACAGCACTTACTACACAAAATACTTATTTTAGCTAGCTGCAGCCTTCAAGCGTAGATAACGAACCAATGGTGCTTTTTAAAACTGCCACTTCCGTTCGCAGCAGAGAAATCTGTAACCTGTATTCATGCATCTTTCTTTGCTGCTGTAAGTAAGAAGTTCGTAACTGAACCACCAGTACCTTTGTATTGGAAGTGCTGAAGCTTGCACGATGCTGGGTTACGGTATTTTGTAATTGTTGCAGAGAGGTTGAATTCAGCAAGTTTAATTTTTGAAAGTTTGCAATGAGTTGATCTATTAAAGCTTGTTTTGCTGTAACTTCGATTGACCTATTAACTGCTGCTTGCATTGATACAGTGGCATTTTCCAATGCTTTATTTGCATCAATCGTGATATTTGCACATTCATTAGTTCTAGGCTGTATTCTGTTTATGGATGCCGTCGATAAGTTTGTTTTTATCTCATCGAAATAGTTGCCTTTAAATAGACTTGCAGATGAATCAACCTCCAAAATTCTTGCGTTAGTAACCAGAATATTCAAATCCTGAAAGTGAAAGCAGAAGCATTAAAATCCTGCTTCATATATTCAAGTCAAGTAATAATTGCTCATTCAGTTGAAGATATTAACTATTCTTTACAACAAAGCATGTTTGATTGACCTGATTTATTTATCTCCAGAAAAAATATTTTAATTTGTATTTGATCCGTTTCGCAGCATTAGAACTTATTGATAAAGCGCTGTCACCAAACTGATATTTGAATGGTGCAAGATCAGAAAAAGAGGCGATAAAAAAATATGATACCTATAAATCTCTCTGAATATGCCGAGAATAACTTGGATCAAAACAAATATAGAACTATTCCTGTGAGAAGTATGTGTGTATTTTTGAGGTATCGAAGTTACGTCTCACATTGGCTTTTTTTTATTCTTAGCTACAGGTTCAATCATAATTGTTGACTTTAATTATAAATTGCAAATAGTTATTAAATATTTTGCCATTTCGGTGTGATTTATCTACTTTTGATCTCACTGTCACTTGACTCATTTGATTGTCATATACATTAAATTTTTCTTTATCCCTCAGAGAAACACGACAATCTCTGCTTCTTCTGTGGCATAGGTAAACGTATGCATAAATCAAGCTGGATCTCACCAAAGTGAAATCTGAGCAACCAATATCTTCTTGCGTTTACATGAGAGGTGAGTTGAATGCTTGCGCCCCAAAGTTCAACAAACCAATCATGCGTGACAAGAACAGTTCATTAGATACTTTAGTACGCCAAGTTTCAAGTTAATCTCCAACTCGTTTTTGACAAGGAGGCTGGCCAGGCAGAATGGCGGGATTATCTGCGCATGTAAATACGCACAAAGTTCATTCCAACGAGGTGTCCTTAATTTGCTCATGTTTTAATTAGCACCACCAAAATAAATCTGTGATTAAATTTATATAAAAACAAATATTTATCCAAGTTAACGAGAATGCTACAACAGAGATTCTAAGATACTGTATAAGACCTTATGAAGCATCAAGACTACATACCGTCGATAGATTTCCTGCCAAAAAGCTGGCATTACGGGCAATGGTAAAAGATTGCTTTGCCAAAAGAACAGCAAGGTTGAGATCAACTCTGATTTGATTTGTATAGGCTATCGCCTGCCTACTGGTCTTGTTTACCTAAAATAGATACACTCGTTATTAAAATTCAACAGTAAGTTTGATTTGTAGTCATGTTAAAAATTATATATAAATTAGATTGCACTTGTGGCAATACCCTTAAGAAATGGAAACAAAAGGATTGAAAAATTTGCTTATGATGGACTTCTGTGTTTATTTGTAACAAATCTGTTTTGAAACGCAACCGACGGTCTAAAGTGAAAACAAATTATTTCAAATAGGAATTCTGCAACATCTCTTGAAATGCAACAATTTGATTTGCTTTTTCTTCCATGTTAGGGAAAGGACCTCTTTACAAATACATTGCAAAAATAAGATGATCAGAACCAGATCACTCAAATCTAGCCAAGAAACTTGATAAAATTGAAAACTTTACTTTACTTTACCTTACCCCATAGCCATAGGGGGTGGGTAGGGGGTGGGGGCTGCTCTTCTCCAAATTGGGCAGAAGCCAAATTCTATCGGAAAGTTTTTTCAGAAAAACCAATAGTTTTACTGAAAGAGCAACAGCTCAAAACGACTAGAGCTACATGACTTTAACTACAACTGCATATGGGATTGGGCTCAATGTGATCTTTCGATCCTAAATTCGTTACTAGCTTGAATGCCTAAAATCAACACATTCTTAAGTATAATCAAGCCTAAGAAAATGACAATTGCTGTGCAAAAGCATTTGAATACATCTACATCCCCGTATGCAAATTTTCTGACTGCTTCCCTGAACGGCAAAACGTTAAAAGCCCCCCTAAGTCCTTCTACCCCATGCTATTGCCGGAATTAAATCTTTGAAAGGGACATTTTAGTGATTTTAGTTAACAAAAATAACAAACCTCTTGGGTGTTTTTCAGAGAAAGAGAAGCCATATTTTCTGCAGCATTTGAGGTTGTATTGAAATTTTCAACAATTTTTAACATGTTCTCGACCTCTTTCAGCAAATTATTCGAAGAAATGACAGCAGAATTGGCCACATTTTCTGCATTTGCTGCCTGGCTGGCTAATGTGGCCGTTTGTTTTTCCGTTTCATTCAGCGATCGAGAAATGACTTGACTGCGATTTCTAAAATTTTTGATGACTTGATTTAGTGCTGAGTAATCATTGCCCAGAGCCACAATAGAGTTATTTAGAGTTGTGAAATCATTTTGCATCATCTGGTATCTTGTTTGAAGTCCAGTTGCAGTGGCATTCGTGGTTATATTAAGAGCCACCGCTTCTGACAAAGTCAGACTAGATCGCCTTGATAACTCAGTAATGTTATTAAGTATAAAAGAAAGGTTGCTTTGTAAAGTCTTTGACTTAATCTCATATCCAGATGCTGTGATCCTAAGTTGCACAATTCGTGCCGTCGACGTGTTCACCCATAATGCATTCTGTGCTAAATGTGTTGAAATCTTTAAAGTACTATCATTAGTATCAGCTGATTTTCTGATGATTTCTGACGTTAAATTGTTACTAGCATTCCATATTGGTTGATACTGATTTAGTTTTGTGGCAATATTTGTTGAAGTAGTATTCAAATCACGTTTTAAATTCCCCGTTGCGTTCATTTGCTTTGTTACTTCATTTTGCAAAACATAGGAGCTTCCCCAGGAAAGACCGTATATTTCATTTTTCAAAGCTGTGATCTGAACCATTGTTGTGTTAAGAGTACGAAGATATTCATTGGTTTGATTGACACCATGTGATACATTAATCTGCAGTGTGCTTTGCATTTTATCTAGTGAAACATTAAGAGCAGCCAGTTCTAAAGCTAAACCGCTTTCAACGTTTGCTGATTTGTTTGCATTTGCAGCCAGGGCTGTGATGCTTTTATTCAAACTATCAAGCCGCTGTCCAAATGTAGGTGACATGCTGAGTTGAGAAATGCTTCGAACTGACGTCAGTGCATTCGTGATATTCACGATATCTTTGCGGAGTGCCTGCACCTCTAATTGAACAAGACCATAACAAGCAGAGCAACCTTGGGTGAAAAAGTAGAACATATTTTCAGTTTTCCAAATATAAAACCAATTAGAAAAATGAAAGAACTAAAATGTATTTAGCTTACATTGTTTCGATAGTATTAGGCACCATATTTAAAAAATATTCTGACTATGCTGATTGGCAGAAAAGAGTAAGTACCTCAGTTGCCATCAGTAAGCATTTGGAAAGTTTTTGAATTGGCAGCTTTGTGAAAACAAATTTCAAGCGACTTTCAAGTAATTTTTACCGATATCGAAAAGGACAGAAAAACCTTAAGATCATCAAACCAATTAAACAAGATTAAAACCCACTTTGACATCCTGATGTTGTTGTATTGATTGCATTCTCGGCACAGCGATTACAAGTTGTTCCACCAATGTTGGATCTGCATTTGCACTGTCCTGAATTCTCATCGCATAGTGAGTTGTTTCCTCCAACTGTATTCAGCAGCACGCATTCACAAGCTAAAACACAAGTAAAGTTCACCTTTCAAGCAACAGCAGCATATCTTGCTTAGAAACTCAAGCTTGATTCGAAACTACCAAACTCATGAACACGGCGAAAAGATTTTTGCCTCATTCAGCAAATGTATAATATTCGTAATAGGAAAAAAAAATTGGAAACCGCGATTGGCCTGTCAAGGAACGCTGAGACATAAAAATCTTGAAATACTTAAATGCTTCCAAATTCACAGGTACTTACGACGGCATCCAGAAAACGACGTGTCATTCAGTCCATAGAACCCTTGCATACATTTTGTGCAATCTGGGGCCTCCACGCCATTCTGGCATCTTTGGCAGTAATTTCCCTCTGATCCTATTTGGCAGTTACTGCAAATGCCACTTTGTGGATTGCAGCTTAGCGAACGTGAATTACAAGAGCAGAGTTTGCAGCCAGTGTAAGAGCCGTTACCAGGAATTTCTCTGGTATAACCTAGAGTATCAGGAAGACATCAGAAATTCATAATTTCAACTTGAAAGTAACGATTAACCGAGAGCAGCACCATGATATCAATAGATGCCATTCCCGGCAATAATGCAAAATTTAAAAGGGAAATTTATGTAAGGGTAAGTAGTATTGGAGCACCCGCTATTAAAATAAGCAGATGCACTCTTAAAGAGAATGTCAAATAATCTTTCTATTTCTTACTTATTATTCATCCGTTAAAAAAGACCTAAGATATTTTGAGACATTAAAGATGAGACAATAAGACAAATAATAATCACCTGCAGCACAATTTTGACACGAAAGACCAGTGAAGTTAGCAGGACATGTGCAGCTTTCAACATAACCCGACTCTTTGAGACTTGCAGACGAATTCGAAGCAGAAGAGAGTTCAATGTTACTTACAACAATTCTTGAAATATTTGTAGAATTGATTTGAATGGAGAGCAGCTTGACTGAAGACAGCGTATGTTGTAGGGCCCAAGAAGACATTTTATTAACAGAGAAAAACTCATGAAGACTGAAAATTATAGATTGTTGTTTATTTGTTACATTGACTGTTCGAGTAAACGACACCATAGTACTGTATGTTGACGTAATGTCAAGTCCGACCTGTGCTGTTGTTGTTGTTGTACCCGGCAGCTGAGCAAACGTCACCTGAATGGTAAGAGATTGTGCATAGCTTGACAGCCGATTTCCCAGATACTTTATAGGAGCATACAGGTTAATCGACATGGACTCACGCTTGGTGATTGATATGCCAGATGACGTATTCGCATAATTTGCGTCAAGCCCATTTGGCATTTTGACCGACCAGTAGTCAGAGACATTGATAAAGGTTGATTGAATTGATGAGGTATTGAATCCGCTTGATGAA
The DNA here is from genome assembly GCA_009936425.2 of Chrysaora fuscescens. Classification (NCBI taxonomy): domain Eukaryota; kingdom Metazoa; phylum Cnidaria; class Scyphozoa; order Semaeostomeae; family Pelagiidae; genus Chrysaora; species Chrysaora fuscescens. The sequence continues at coordinate 7,355 of JAACYV020015570.1, forward strand.
GAGCATGCATCAGTTTTATTGTAACAAAAACAAGACTGACAACCATAAGGATTTGATTGTCTAAGATTGAATGTACCAGCACCGCACGAATTACACTTGTTTCCCAGAACGTTCTGTTTACAAGTACAGTTACCTTGTACCAGATCACACTGAAGAGTAGTTGATCCCGAAGAATCACATCCACAATGCCTAAAATGAAAGATATTCTTATATTATACGGCGTTGAAAGAAGGCGTTGAAACAAAAACAAAAAAAATAATCAAACAACATTGTATAGAAGAAATTAAGCACTCTTATCTGTGAAATGTGAAATTAAAGTAATTTAAATAAAAACATATATTTTTTTCTAGCAAGATGGTGTTGGATTCTTTAAGGAAATAGAAAATAGGAAATATAGGTATACATCACTCAAGGAAATTTTAGCTGAAACTCACATGCATCCGTTTGACGTAAAATTGAAATGAAATGGCTTGCATCTGTCACATTTCGGCCCAGTAGTAGTATTCTTACATGTGCAGAATCCATTTGTATCGCAGTACCTAAGAGCAGATCCATCCCAATTGCAAGAGCAATTACGGCATCCTGATCCAGTTTGGAAACCATAAAAACTATCTTGACATTGGCTACATGTCCGATTGACAATCCCAGGCTTACAAGGGCACTTTCCAGAAACAACATCACACACAAGGCTCTTTGAACCAAGGGTAGAGCAGTTACAGGCTAAAACAAAAGCCAGTTGCAGCATGTCATCAGATATGGGTTGAAATAATTATCTCGTCAAATATATACACAAATCAGACAATTAAAGGTAATCAACCCTGAAAAAGTCCTGCATGAAAGGATCGAAATATTTTCTATCTACATTATTGCTGTCGTTTTCTGTGGTTTCCCATAATCAATCTTATTATAATCTTTCGCTGCAAGCATTCTCCTGGATCCAACAAGCATCCATTGATATAATGGGTTTTCCTTGTTTTTACTTAATCAAAATAAATACTGGAAATAAGCCTACATATATACGGAAGTAATACTACGACATAAGTCAGATTTCGCATAGCTCAGCGTAAACAGTACATTTTCAAGATAGAGTGAAGTATTGCATGCAAAAAGAATGTCATTGCCCATTTATAAAAAATCACTACTAATTCTGTCAATGTTAAAAATGTAGGGACCGCGGTATAAAGATGTGTGTTGGAACCAACTTGATGCATTCTTGTTGAAAAGTAGGCAAAATAACTGTTGAACAGCAACTCCGTAAAGTGATGCAAAAGGAGAAACAAGGAAGAAAAGAAACTGCCAGTAACTGTTTGCATCGCTACGTGTTGCTTTTCCGGAGCTATTATTTGCTTGATTTGGAGCTGATGTTCAACTTGTATATATGTTGACTGCAAGGGTACCTCCATGCTAAAAGTTTTGCAAATTATTGACATAATACTAAAACGTTTACCTGTGCAGCCATCTGAAGTGAAGTTAAAGTATCCTGGTTTACATTGATTACATGTTCTGCTAGTGACACCTGGCTTGCAACTGCATTGTCCACCGTACTGTTCGCAGTTAGTCGTGTTGACGGAACCGATTACATTGCAATCGCACGCTAGAAGGAAAAATTCCCAATTTTAAAGCGATTTCCGAATTCAAGGGAAAGCAGGCCAGTGACTCGGGCTTTTATCTTTCACATCTGCTTTGTAATCATCATATTCAACTTCACTTACTCAATCTATTTATGTCAGAGAACATGTGGGTTAGTCAATTGATTAAGCTATAGTGGAATATTTAAACGTAATCTAAGTAGTTAATGAAAAAAAGAATGAATTGAGGCATCGAAGAAATATATAAATACATGCATTATGATCGCTGACAACTATGAGCCGAACTAATGAACGTGAACAGTAAATTTTATACTATTTTGCAAGATATCTACTCCAAGGACAGATCTTAGCGGCAATATTTATTAATACTTGGCAAATTTGAATGCAATCTACCTAAGTCAAGGTTTATCTTACCCATTGTTCCATTAAAAAGCTGCGAATTAATGGAAAATGCAATTTGTTTACAAGAGCTGCTGTTCAGGCTGTCTCTGGTCAAACCTTGCTTGCTCTGCCAGCAAATTTTTGTTTCATTTCTCATAGTCTGATTGGATGACTGAAAGAATTTGGTATTTCTATAATCCCAAAACATGACAATCGAATCGACATCTAGCGTGTCATTCAGACCTAACATGTTGGTAAGGGATAAGGATATTGAATAGTTCCTCTTAGCGATGTAATTAGAGGCGTCAGGATGGTAATAAAATGCTATACTGGAAGCTACGGAAGCAGCTAGACTTATGTTGAAAGAGCTGTGCTGCACGAAGACGGTGTTGTTGCTATATTGCTGAGTAACTGACAAATTCAGCGGTTGTAGTGGTTGTTTGTATCGAATAACCATATTGTATCTAAAATAAAGGAAAAAGGTCAGTTAATTCAATGTAAAAATCTACCATCACGTACAAAACTTTAAAGAATTTATCTAGTCGTACACACATAACAACTAAGTAAAGAACATTTGTTAGAGAATGAACAAGTAAGAAGCTGTCTTTAGGGAATCAGTAAGCCCACAGTTCGCCAAGTTATGAGAGTGAAATCCAATGCCAAAAAAAATCCCAAACAATAAAAACTATGAATAAACTTACATTGCTGTAAATTGGGGTTGGAAAGAAAATGTGACAACGCTGCCAATTTTCAGCCTGGCATATCCTTGACCAGTAAATTCAGTTCCTTCACCATTAACACTAGAAACAGTTTCATAACTCCCCGTGGAAGATTCTGCTTCGATTCGATTGAAGTCAAAAGCCGGATAAAAATACCCAGTTTTCGATACGCTGCATGATGTCGATTCTATTCCATTTCGACAAAAGCAGTGACCTATAATATGAAATGATAAGAATTGTAACAAAGCAATTTACCATGATTTTGTTAATTGGGATAATAAAGTAAAATTTATGGGATGATATTGACAACAAAACAAGTTAAAAATTAACAAAAAGGCAAACAAAAGCTATTTGAATAAATTTCATGTTTTGCTCATTTTAGAAAAAAATCTTGAAGAAAAATCAATGGAAAAGTAGAGTTTGTCCAACAATCAATCTTATGATTTACCTGAAGTTTTGTTGCAATTGTTGCTATACGCTCCTCCTGCGTTGCAAACGCATGATGCGCATTGGCCATCAGTAGAGTTGGGAAAACTGTAATATCCGTCTTTACAAGATGCACACTGTTTACCCTTAATTGAAAATTTACATAAGCATTGGCCAGTTATCTGATCACACGTGAGAGACCTATTGACGGTGCCAAGACTTGAACAGTTGCATTCTATGAAACAAAACAGATAAAACTATCAACAAAAAGCGAGCATGAATAGTTAGACAAATGTATGCGTTCAGTGCTCAACACATTTTAAAGCCACAATCGAAAAAAACAATGATTATCAGTTAAAACCCTTAGTTATGTAATAAAAACATGTCAGTTAGCATTAAACTTTCTGAAAAGTACTTTTCTCGTTAGCCTTACCAACCGCATAAGGGTTAGCGCCAAAATGTTTTCGATAATCAAGGGGACATAGACCGAATGTATTTTTCCTGCACAAGCACAACAACTGGCTATGGAGCGTCGTTTGCTTCTTTATTACGATTGTATATTTTAACAGTGGATTATCATTTTTATGGCAATTATAACTAATCTCGTGTGAGGTTCTGCATATTTTGTATCGTACTTTCCTTTTTTACATTTATCGTGTTATTCTGTATGTCAATTATACATTTTCTATGGTGTGGTAACTTTAGTGTGTTGTGCAAAATTTAGTATGCATTGATGAATTCCATTTCACGGAAAACCTCCTCAAGTGGAAACAATTACAATGAGCTAGCCACGAATGTTAAGCTTTGGGGAACTTAATCAGTAGCTACCTTTGCATTGCCCGATTGGAACAACTCTAACTCCATAATATCCATCTTTACACAAGTCACACTTTCTTCCGCGAAAGGTGTCTTTGCAAAGACATTGTCCAATCGACATATTTGACATTGCCACTTGGCTACACGATCCATTGTTCACAATTCCGTCCGCAAAACAGTCACATGCTGAAAAATAATTTTTAAGAAATTCCATTAGTCCATATTTATTTAAGGTGGCAATATCATATTAAAAAGCTATAAATATAACTAAAGCTATCACTTCAGCTCTTGTCAATCAGCGGAGATAAGGCAGGAATTCAAAAAATCGACAAGGTTGCCATCTTGACCTTTTTCAGACCAAATTTGTCTTTGGAAACTTTTAGCTTTTCAAAATGAAAAGCAAGTCATGCTTTGGAAAATTTGATATCAAGAAGAGGAAAAACAGAGGAAAAACCGCATTTCGTGATTTGAAAAGTAGCTAATTAGCTAAGTTTGGTTTAAGATTGAGCTATAGATATGAGATTATTAAAACCCGTGAGATTATAAAAACCCGAGAACCGCCACGTTTTTAACACGGTTCCCGCAACCCGAGTACAAAAACCGTTTAAACACACAACCCCTGTAGACCCGAAGCTCCTTTGAAAAAAAAGGGGGCCTTAAAAGCCTGACTAGAGTAGAAACCCATGCAATTGTGAAGAAACAGGGTTTCCTTGAGGGTTATTGTCTATGGTATAAAACAGTATATTGCATAACATGTTTAATTGTTATCCGACGTTATTTCATATAAATTGGAGAGATCTGTGCTTTGTATATGTTTATTGCTTTTATCATTTATTATGTATGGCCAGTTTATGCTTAGTATGACTAGAAGTTGTATCAACAACAATGCTTGACGTGTACAAGTAAGATTGGCCAAACTTTACTCGCCGCGTGGGAGGAAGAGTACATAGTCGACACGGCTGTCATTCGATAGAATAACTCAGCAAATAGAAACGTTTAATGTGAAATATTTTGTTGAAAACTTACGCAAACAAGCTTTTCGGCCATTCACGGGTATTGACACATTTCTGTAGAACTTATCTCTGCATTTATCGCAAAAGAAACCAGTTGTATTGTGATTACAGTCTATGCAAACACCAAATTTGAGTGTAGAGTTATAGACGCAGCTTTGGGCGTGGTCGTTACATTGGCACTCTAGAAAAGAAAAGGCAAAGCATGTTCTTTGATGTGAATAGATAAGAAGTACAAGCTGTTTGAAAACGAAGGGGGGTAGCTAATTAAAGGTATTCCATGTCTTCGAACTTCTATTTTGCCAGATAACAAAAAGTTGAAGTACCTGAAATATATGTTTTTGGGAATAAAAAAATTAAAATTTTTGCTGACACAGTAAAAGGGAACCCCCCATGTATGTAAAATAATATGAACAGAATACAAAGGTTTTTATAAAATAACCTGACAGCTGCTATTGACTTACCCAGGGGTGCCGGAAGTTGAAGAAAATAAATTATAGAAATTTACAAACTGAAGCTAGGACCGGCTAGGGCAATCTCAAAATCTTGCACCCCTTTACGAAATAATGCAAAAGAAAAAATTATTAAATTTCCAAACTTACTTTCACAAGGATTTGGTTTGTCAACTGATGCAGCAGCTTGCCATGTTTTGTTGTTAAATAATGGCTTGCATCTTTCACAGTCAATACCTTCAGTGCCATGTTGACAATAACACACTTGTTGCTGGGTTGGTCCTTGACAATAAGGAGCATGACCATTGCAGTGGCATCGCCCATATATTTGAATGTCAGTCACATCATAATAAAACTGATTGAGGAAATTCTGCTGCTCTATGACATGATTTCCATCTGTCCAAGGATACTCCAGTCTAATACGTATGTCTGTTGCCTTGACATATTGCTGTATATTGGACTGCCAAAAATTTGCTAGTGGAAATGAAGCCATCGGATTGAAAATGATCTGTTGACCCTACAAAAGGAGATTGAATCTTTTTTAGTTTTGGTTCAGTGATGTTTTGGCGTTGAAAGTTCTGAAACATCTGAAAATTGATTATCTGAATGATGTGCAATTTGCATCTTGAAATATCTTGAGATTGTTTTACTGTATATTTCAAATTGACATAAGATTACTTGATAATGTCTAAAATTTCTTGCAATTATACCACTTTTAACTAGTCTTGCTGATTACTGTTTTTGACAAAATGTTTTGGATTAGATAGAACAGCATTTTCACAGTTCTCATCACCCCTCAAAGACATCCATTAAAGTGACCTACATAAGCAAAAAGTACTTCCTTTTATAAAAAAAAAACTGGTGGCACAGAAATTTAAATGACGCTATTTCACCTGAACAGCAGCTGAATTTTGGGCTCCTAGGCAGGTAGCTTGAAATTTATCAGTTGATGTTGTGGGTACAGATGCACCAAATCTCAAATTGCAATTATCTGCATAATACTTAAATGGAGTCCAAGTTATGCCAAAATCAGAACTTCGCTCAAAAATGAATGCGTTTGGTTTAGAAGAGTAGAATGTTATTTTGATGTCGCCAGTTATATCATAGGATTTGTTCATTGACAAGGTCAGATTGACTTTTATAGTGTTGTCAATAAGTAGCCCTCTTGATCTCGCATCCCACCAAGTGATAGACTGCCACCATGTGGGTTGATATGAACTGCCCCAGTAACTTGATGGAAAATCTGAATCGATCATTTTGTTCGGTCCATGACTGAGGCTAGGATTCGATGCATTACAAATGGGACAATCAGTCAATGGCTTCGGTCTGCAGTAGCCAGAAGCAGGAGTCCCGCAAGTGGACCCATTGGGTGTCACCATAATGCTTCTACGCTTCAAAATATTCTCTGGTCCAGGAATGCAAACTGCTGGCTTAAAATTAACATCCTTGCATTTCATTGAGCTTTGTGTAATACAAGGATTTATCAAAATAAATAAGAGAAGTGTGAAGATGCTAGGTCGAAGATCAGCTGATTGCAAGGAGAAGGCCATTTTGGTTGTTGACATTTCTTCTATCAGCAACAAGTTTCGAGTTTTTCTTTTTAACAGAAAGTTTGTTTACACATATTCCAATACCCTACGTCTTGTACAGCAATAGCTCAATCGATATTAATATTCTGACTTTTGAAACTAACAATATAAATGTAATTTAACTGCCTGTAAACCACAAGATCACATTCACCTGCAGAAGAAGTCAATCGTTTGAGTTCAAGTCTCGCAATTGACCGTTTGTCCCCGTGGAAACCGCAAGACAACAAAGATGACTGTCCAGCTTACACAAATAAGCATAACAATAAGCATTGTTTTTCAACAAAGGAAAAGTGTGCATAGACTCAAGAGAAGTCGGTTGAATTTCAAACATTCTACGATCATCCTTCGTATTCAAATTCGAATAAATATGATACTTGACGCTCTTTAGGTTTAGTAGTGTTAGGGTAAGTACAATAGGTTTAGAGTTCGTATATCCTATGGTATGGTTTCATTACGCTAAACTGTCATAATTAGACGAAAACTAAACGTTTCGGGCCTAAAGAAGAAAAACCGTTGAGAATAAAATAGAGAGAATAAAATAGAGAGAAAGAATAAAATAGAGAGAAGGAAACAGAACGATCTATATTATAGGAAAATTGAATAATACCTACTTTATGAAAAAGGATGTAGGTTGGGAAAGAAAAAGTTGAAAATGAAAGGAAAAAATCGTAATTCAAAATGAATGTGCTCAAAAACGTTCATTGAGATATTGGCAAGTCTCAAACACAAAAATCACATTTTTGTATCGCGTATGTTATACATGTATATCGAAAAAGATTTTGTCTATTTTGCCTTTCTTTAGGCAAACAAGAAGTAGAAGACGAAGTGCATTTTTTAATGTCATGTCCCTTGTATTCTACTGAACGTCAAAAAATGTTAGATATTATTCACAAAAAGTTCCCATCTACCCTTCTTTTTAACCCTAATGATATGTTCCTTTGGCTGATGACTCAGGAATACATTATTTTTATAAAAACTATTGGCAAATTTTGAAATAACTCTTTCAGAATCAGAGATCAAACAAATAATTATCTATTATCTTTTCACATATCTCATAACTTTTTATATCTATGTTAAAAGTTTGTTCCGTAAGTTGTAGGTAAACCCTTATCTTTCGTTAATAGTTTCAATTAATATACTGTAATTGTGTTGCTTAAGTTGTAAGAAATTCTTAATTTATTTGTATTAATTTGGTTGTTTTTAGTTAATAATGTATTGTTAGTTGGTTAAGGGCCATCTCGGCCTACATACCTCATTAAAAAAATATATATATATCTGTTGCGATACATGAATGCATAGCTACGTACGTGTGTTTTCTGGGCCGACAAATCATTTAGCCCTTCCCATTCAGATTCAAAAAAACATTGAAGGATAATAAATATAGCTGTGCAGGTGCAATGTACGAGGAAGGTACAGTGGCGTGCTGGCAGGGGGGGGGGGGCAAAAGGTGACACAATAAGCAGTCAAACGTCGCTTTTGCCCCTCAGGTCAAGCGACCATACACATCGTGAATCATATCTGAATCTCTTGCTACAATTACCCGCGTCGCGCTTTTCATCGATTTTTATATGATCTACGAGTCCATGAAAAAAGATAGCTATAAACGAATTTCCAAACTTATTTGATGCACGGAAGATGATAAATAAAACAATGATAAAACCAGCTACACGTTTGTTGCTGACATAAATAACGAGGTGAAATTCGTATCGAAGGAAATGATAAACAAAAAGAATCTCAGATAACAAAACACGTAGCTAGATTTTTTTCTAGTGGGTGGCCGTGAGCCCTAGTCGAAGTGTCGGCTAACACTGAACCTACAAACTACACTAAACCCCACAAACTTAGCTTCCATGGCCTCAAGGTTACAGAAGAGCAATGAAATCAGGCTTGCCAGATAGGCGTTCCAAAGCAGACCAGATATGTGACTAATTCAAGCCTAAACGCACAGAAAAAGGCCAAATTGAATTTTAATCAAACTGAAAATGTGTTGCAAAACTTCAAGCAAGTTCAAGTACATGACATGACTTCCACATACTTCACACCATTTATTATGTAACTGACATGTATTTTCGTCACTTTAAAGCTTGTTTTGAAAAAAGCAGAACCAAAATAGCTAGCGCTTTTGTTATTTAAGATCAAAATTTAAGTTTAATTATTAATTATTTATTAATTTAAGTTGTTATTTAAGTTTTGTATTCAAAGGCAAACTTTGCGAGAGGAATTTAAAAAATGCACCTGGGGAAGTGAAAAAAAATGAGTTTGTTTTGGCTACTGTCCCAAGAGAATAATCTATTTCAAGGTTATCTCGGCCAAGATGCCTTAAATTATCAAAAAAAATAATAATATTAGCGGCTGCCGTTAATTATTGTATCTTTTTTCGCCTCGTTGTCCTCTCGACATTGTTTTGTGATGTTTCTGTCTTAGCAATTTTCTTATTATACACTTCGAAAGGTTTTTGAATGCGAATCTGCTACCGCCTGGTATTGGTGTTGTTCTTATCAACTCTATTGTTAATTGCCTACGTGGATGCGTAGCTCTAATCTGTCACAATCTCAACAATTTGATACAGAGGTCAATGGCAGCAGTACAGTAGATGAGGTAGATGTGTACTTCAGGAGTAGATAATCTTAGATGAACAGTTAATAGTAGTAGGAAAGTGCAAATTAGCAACGGTTGGTGATTGTGCTTTCGTAAATGTTGCTCCTTCCCTTTGGAACAGACTCCCCTATTAGGTTAGAGCGTGTAACACAGTTGAAACTTTTAAATCTCGATTGAAGACCTATCTTTTTGAACAGTATTTTATTGATTTGTTTAACTTAGATTTTTGTAAATTTTGATGAAACATGTAAATTTTTGTATTTGTACTTAACTTTTCAAATCATATCCGATATTATTAATCTCTGCGCAAACAGAAATGACGGACAACCGGGCAAAAATCATGGCTAATGAATCCATATAGCAACATCGATCAAATGAAGCCATTACCAATAAGCTACTTGTGTTAGAATCATAGATTAAGACCAACACTATAAAAAGGAAAACTGCAAAGAGGGGCAACCAACTCTAAGCTTTCTTAGTTCTGATCGAAGCACTGCTTTTTGCCTTGCAAAATTTTTCCTTGCTTTGAAGTTCTCCTTTCTCCTTGTCTTTTCCCTCATTGCTTGAGACTAATTCAAGATTAACTAATAATTCGTAATAACAATCTGCCCGTGATTGAATTAGAGCAAATTGAAATAGAAAGCACCAGGGTTTCATGCAGTTTTTTTAATCAGTTACTTCAATCTGCTTAATTCAACGTGTTAACAGACAAGCCAAGGCGTAAAAATCGTTCTTGAAAGTGCTTTGATATGCAACGTTTTTAAGCAAATACTGGAACATAAGTTTCCATTATTCATGTTTTTCATTAACATTCCGACAGTTAGATATTCTATCTACATAGAATATTTTAGTGCAGAAAATGCTTGGCGAATTAAAGATTGCAAGGCAAAAATCATAATTAATTTCTGTCACCTATGAAGAAAATATGAACACGAGATGGAATAGTAGGCAATGGAAATTTAACAAGGGTAGGTATTATAACAAATAAAATCACAGAAAGGCATCTTTCTACATCAGCTTTACCTGTTTGCCAGAAAAGTGGATTGAAATAAATCTCTCTACAAATTGATATTTCATTACTGTGGTACTAATTGGCCGTTGATTCTTTGATGCGTCAAGTTTTTCATAAAGAGACACGAAGGGGTGTATATGGACTTTCCGGATCAACCTCTAAATAGACTTGCTATCTTCTTTGTAACAAATGATTAAAGAACAGTCAATAAAAAGGCAAATCTAAGTCTAAGGTACTTGAGATGGTACGTTACAAGTCAACGTGCTTAAAGAATTATACATAGCTGTGTTAGAAGCAATTTGTGCCTTAAAGAAATTCACTTTTAAACGGTACTCAATAATCTTCAATCTGTTAGCCGCGATGTCGACCTTCAATTCTGCCAAACCATTTACCATGCTTAAAGTAGTATAGGCCGTTCTGACTCGTAATATATTGTCATATATCGTCGACAGTTGGCCAATACGTATTGTAGGGATAACTGCGAAAGTCGATGATAATCGAGTTGCAGTGGTTGCAAGCGTTTGTGCAGTTACCATTGACTGTGTTGCTTGGGATTTGGCCGATTGCGCCTTTTGTTGGACATTCTTTGCATCTGCAGTGTAATTTACACATCTCAATAGCAATGGATTAACGCTAGAGACAACATATCGTTGTACTTGTAGGCCGCTAATCGTGTTTAGAGCAGATTGACTTTGGTTTCGTAGGGATGTTGCCTTTTTATGAATTGTCTCAATTTCCTAAACAGAAATCATAGTTAATAGACTATTAACTATGCAGAAATATTACTTCAAATAATGAGAAATTAAATTATAATTAATACCGCTATAAGCTGTAGGTCTTTTGGTAGCCTAATTGAACTATAAGTTAAAATTCTGTTAGATGTATTGCTATAATTTGTGTCATCTTCAAAACAGAGGAGTTTGCTTTTTTTTTAACATTCCCGAAACAGTTGAAAAGCTGAAAAGCTTGTATTTAAATGATATCATGGAACAAGACAGGAAATTTTTGATTGAAGAGTAGGCTAATAATCCTGGCTACAAGAGCACAAATATCAAGGCCAGCACCTTCGCTCGTCCTCAACAATACATGGTTATTTTTTGTAAAAAAAAGAAAATATGAGCATGTGATCCTTCACCATCAGCTCTGATTAACATGGTCAAGGCAAAGCATTCAAAACAACAACTTATATGAAAATTCACCTGTTTTTCCGTTTTTGCTATCTGACTTGATTGCGTTGAGAGAGTGACTGCTTGGTTAACTTTCGATTTTATCGGTGACACTTGATTATTAACTTTAACAGTGGTATTGATTGACGCGGTTGTTAACACTTTAACTTCACCAACCTACAAAATATGCAGAGAATTCAAGCTTCTCTTTAAAAGCATTATTATACAAAAATCCAACGATATTTGTGAGCGTTAAAACAAAGTAGAATTTATTGAATATCAAAGCAAGATAAATCAAAGTGCGAGCCAAGGCTTTCGACAGTGTAATAGTGAAACTAAAGTGAAAAGAAAAAAAATTGAAATTAAAGATATCATTAGTCGTTGAAAATCCAACTCTATGTTTATAACAAAACATTTTAAGAGAAAGATCGAAAACATCTCGGTAACACAAAAAATAGTCAACCTTTTTCAATGCATTAGCAGCGTCAATAGATGCTTGTTGAGAAACAGTTTGGAAGTTCTTGACCGTATTCAAAATTGACAAAGCCTCTTTCTCAGTATTTGATGCCGAGGTTAAAGCATTGGTAGACTTTGTAACAGCAGCAGCACCCCTCGCCTTGACAGCAGTCAGTCTTCTATCAGTTGTAGACACCTGGGAACTCAGAACTGCAATTGTTTGCTTGAGAACGGATATTTCTTGTCCAACTGCATTATTATTGCTAGTGGCAGAGGTTATGCGTGCATTCAGATTCGTTCTCTGAGTAGTCAGTGCTGTTGTTGCAGCATTTATAGCTGATATAGTCTAAAAATGAAAAGAAAAACGGGTAAAGGATAAGAAAGAAAAAGGGAGGATAGCCTCAACCATTACGAAAACTAAACCTAGAACAATAGTAACAGAGGAAGCACTGCACGATAATATGTGCATACCTGTGCATAATCGGCGAGGGTTGCAGTTATGTTTGAATTCAGCTGGGTGGCATAACTGGCAGCAGAACTGGCATTACTCTTCATTGCAGATGCAAATTGCTGCATTTGCAGACCCTGACTCTCTGCATCAGAAACAGACGTTCTCAGTGCCCTCATCAACGAGCTGATAATAGAAACGCTATTTTGATACAACAAAGAGTTGTTTGCTGCTAAGGAAGAAGCTAGAACTGACTGTGAAACTCTAGTGATGGCTGTCAATTTAAGTACATCTGCACTAGCCAGCTTTGATTGAACCAATGCAAGTTGTACAGTAGTTTCATTTAGCAAGACTCTTAGTTGCTTGACTGCAGCTTGCTGCTGTGTGATACTGCCTTTTAGCGATGCACTGAGAAGGTTGTTGCTTGATACGACTTTTGTGCTGATGGATACCAATGAGGCATACGATTGATTATAAAATGACAAGACTTGGGAAGTGTCTGAAATTGCATTGTTGAAAGAGAGTGTTGTTGTGCTGACCATGGCACTTTGAAGCGTTGTTATATTTCCCTGCAGTATAGTCCAGAGAGCAGTTATTGTTGTGGCACTTGAGAGAGAGGCTTGGGCCCGTGACGTTAAATTACTCACTATCCGAGAAACCGTTGCTAGTGATTGGTGAAGTGGAGCGATGGCCAATAGAGTCGGATCTTTCAACAAGGTATCAACCTCGTTTTGAAGTAACGACATCTGATAGTGAAGCAAAATATAATCTTGCTCTATCAAGCTGTAGCAAGGAGGACATTCTAAAAGTTAAAAGAGCAATCATATAAAAAATCGTAATAATATAAACAAAGGTATTTTCTTACAGTAGTTACATCAGTTATGTTCTTGGATCACCCAGAGGTAGGCTCTCCTGCTAGTGTCTTGCTAACTTTACAGTGAAAAAAACATATACAAACTATAGCTATATTTTGTGGAGAATTCTTGAAATCATGAAAAATCTTGAAAGGATTTTCCAGCAGCAAAGACGCAGCAGATCTGACCCATAAATCAGCATTTACTTTTTGAACAACTTACAAAAATGAAAATAAGATTCCATCAATCTCCACGGTACTGAGTTGCATTGTAGCTACGAAACAAAATCTGATAAGATACAATGTGAAATGAGACAACAAAATAAATAATAATGC
>JAACYV020015682.1:0-13965 GCA_009936425.2 Chrysaora fuscescens
ATACTAGGCCTAAAAGTAAAAATAACAATCCAGTTTGCCAAACCGATCTAAACTCAAATACTAAAATTGATTAAAAATTATGAAATGAAATCTTACTTGCCACTCACTTACATCCAGCAGTCTTGCACCAGACGCATTGGTATCGTTCTCCTCCCCTGATGCCGAAGAGTCTCTGTTCAACTCTGCTGTGCCTGCATCATGCCAGCTGGCTCGAACATATATGGTGTAATAGCTTCTTGATATTGCCCAGATGATTTTCTATTGGTCTTTTCACTTGAATGTGCTTCTTCGAACAAGTTCATCAATTTCATGACCTTCCAAGGAGAAAGAATCCGAGATGACACTGGATGTCTCATTGTCCGCCATGACTTTCGATATTGAGCAATACCCTGTGTGACGTCAAACGAGATTATGTTGTTGTTGCTCCAGGAATGACAATTTTTGCAGCTACGACGGCAATCTAACGTTTTTTCTTCAAAAATGTTGGCAGAATGAAAAAAAAAACTTTGCACAGTTCTTTTTTCTTACAAACGTGGATAATGAGGCAAAAAAAAATTTTCACTCAACCTGCCCTTTAAAAGGCCCCTAAACCCAATTTTTTTTTGAATCTGCTGCCTACTATGGGCGCTCAAAGTTGAGTTTCTCCGGAAAAATACGAGCAGTTTTTTCTCAGTAGAAAGTATTGTATGACGTCAAGCGGCTCTATTGTTAAGACTGGCGGACCTATTGTTACGTTCTCCGTGTAGAATTCGTGCAGCTCGGTAACGCCAATTTCTGTTCGGCCAGCTTAGGTTAGGTTGACTTTTCTCCATTGAAGTAGAACACTTCCAATTCAGCAATACTCGTATTTGTAATGGTCACAACAACGAGTATTGCTTTTCAAACTATGGAAGATGGAGAAATGGTTCAGCTACATACCTCCACTTTTCACCTAATGCTATTGCAGAGGGCATGATTAATCTAGCCTTCAATTATCCGAGTGAAGACATAAAATGTCACCAAGGGTCAGAAAAAACGAGATTTGGAACAAGAGTGCTACATCAGATTGTGCATGTAAGTAACTATAAATTCATTACTTATATTCTGATTGATTCTTTGTAGGCCATTAGAGTTCAGATACTTGATTGAGCATGCCAAATTTGTTTGCATTGTCACATAATTTACATTTATGCATAGGCACATAACAAGAACACTCTTGAATATGTGTAAATATGGCTGCAAAATTCAAGGCTGCATCTTTTGAAATGTTAGAAAGTTGTTGATAAAATAGACGTTAGTATTTCAAAATGCCTAATAATCATAAGTCATAATACCAACAGTCAAAGTCATAAAATATTCTTGATTTTCTTGTAGAATCACAACAACATTTATGGCTATTTCTACTATACTGAACCCCAATGACTGCATTATTTGAACAGCGTACTATCAAAAATTGGAATTAACTGCAATTTCTACAATAATTTTGCAGAATGCAATACAATGACAGCTACTGACAGAAGTAGCCCAAAAAGACCAAAGTTATGCCAAGAAGTAGCATCAAAATTGCTGGGAATTTCATGATGTGCACCAGACTACTTATAATGATGCTGAAGGAGTTTGCACTGAACGCAAGCCAATGCAATTAACTGGACAGTACTTACAAATGTTTTTGATTTTCATATTTAAAAACAAAACTCAAACTATGAATATATATACAATAACCAGTATGAATTATTGAATTTTTGAAGCGCATTGATCCTCTGTATAGTTTTTAGGGTTCATGTATAGTTTTTAAGCTATGCCCCAAAATGATCAAAAGTAAATACAACAGGTAAGATACCACGCCTGGATACATTGTCTGGTAGTGATAAAGCATAATTTAACAAAGAAATCAAATAAAGGTTACAAACTACTTTATCATATTACACTCATATTACAACTAATTCAAATCTTCAAAAATCAACAAATTCATATGCAGCAACATTTTATTCAATTCCAGCAGTATTCATTGTTTTCAGTCTCAACCATAAAAACTTAAACAACTGTCCTTGAAGCAATAGAAAGGGAGATTAAAAAAATTTCAAGGAAATGTATGTAGAATGTAAAATCAGAATAAGTAATGATGAACAGAAAAGCAGCTAGACTTGTTAGCATAGGCATTCCATTTCTGAGGTCTCATTAGTGCCTGTGCAATCTTAGGCAGTCAACCTCAAAATAAAGTATTGGTTTCAAATTAAAGAATAATACAATTGACACAGAAACAAGGTTTATAGTACAGCCTAGTTAAGCTGTGGTTTGTTTTGCTGTGAAGCTCCAAATCTGAGGTCTTAGACTGATTCCCCTTTGAGCAATAACTGTCGACACAAATCAAATTTGACTTTTACCAAACCACATTTCAATTCAATTCAATTCAATTCATATTCAATTCAAGTTTTTTTAATTACAATATAAGCAAAAATTAGAATAGTGTTAATTGATAAGCTTAGGACACTTGGAAAGAACTCAAGAAGAGCTATCGTGCCAAGTGGCCTGTGTAGGTTTACATGGCTATATGAAACATGAAATGAAATTCGTAACAGTAACAGTAACAGTAACAAGAAGAATAAACAAATAACATTAACGAAAGAAAAGAAAAACGTTTTTTATTATACAATTGGATAAACTAAACTAGAATAAAATAAACTACAAAGTAAATTTAAAACTAATTAAATTAAATTAATCAAAAATTAATTAAAAATTAATTAAAAAGTAATTGAAAAAACAAAATACATTAAATAATAGCAATTTGATGTTGGAGATAAAAATAAAGTTGTCATTTAGGAATTTTTGCTAGGAGCCATAATTTGTATTTCTTTTTGAAATTGAATTTTGTTTTGCATTGCCTTATAGCAATTGGAGTGCTATTCGAAATTTTGACACCGTTATTAATTATACTATTTTTCTTAAAGTTTGTTCGCATAGCAGGCTGGGAGAGTAGACCGAACGTTGCTTGTCTGGTTTCTAAACTATGTCTATTAGACGTCATTTCGAAGAGATTACAAAAGTGCTCATCTATACTATTGATACTTATATCATACATGAATTTGGCACACTCATTTTGATAACAATCATCAAGACATAACAACTTTGAATTGTTGAATAGAGGTTGATTGACATTAGTATGTTGAATATGGGTCTTCCAGTTTAAATTGTTATCTATTAATACACCAAGGTATTTAACGCTTTGTGCTTCAGCTACCTTTCGTTGTTGATATGGATAATTACTTCTTTTTCTAATCTTTTGTTTTTAGGGGAAAATATTAAATAATTTGACTTGTTGGTGTTTAAACAGAGTCTATTAGCAATTAACCAGTCATGTTTTTCTCACTCGTTCAGTTCTTAAAAGGAGACCTGCAACGCTCGAACAACTTGAGTTTATTTTGCCAATAATGACCCGTAGAAATCGAATTTTGCATTAAAATTTGGATCCTTTACTCAAATTTTGGGTTATAAGCCACTAAAGTTCCCGATTTTGCTACTTTGGCGGCCATTTTGATAAAAGGACGGGAACGCCCGCGCATTCGTCTGAGTGTACATTTGACGTCAGAGGTGAATATTGCAGCAGGGCGTACGCTTATGTTCTAACAGCCTACATACAGCTTCGTCTGGTTTAGCAAGGATTTGGAAAATGTCAAACAGCAACGACGAATTCGACTATGGACTAGTTGATACCGATGAGATAGAAATACAGCCTTTTCAGTTTGAGCCACTACCTGGTGCAAGTAAGATAGTTAAAGGAGGGGCAAGTTCAGGAAAACAACGTAGGACTAACTGAGCAGTTGTGGTCAGGCGTGATCGAGGAGCGGAAAATGCCTCATCCGACTCCAAAGAAAGTGAAGATGAGGACATTAATGTTGAAAGAATCGGACACACTGACTGGTAGGTACTTTCAAGCTGTATAACACCCTATCTCTTGTACAAATACTTCAGAAATTTGCTAAAAACCTATGTATTCATTATTTACAGCCTGGCCCTTGTTAAGTAAATCATTTTTTATAATTTGTCTCTTCTCTTGTCATTTGTAGGTGTGATTGCAATAAATGTGTTCCAATGCCAAAAGAGATCGAGAGTCTTTGCTGTCGGGAAGTACAACTCATAGCAGATAAATCTGATGATGCAAATTGTGGGTGCATAACAATAGTTGATGGCTTTACAGCAGTTTGCCTGAACCCAGATGTTATTGAGACAGCTATTTATCAATACATAGAAGATGAGGAATTCATTGATGACCATCCAACTTGCGAGTATGGTTATACATATACATTAATATATCTCCTTTATACATTTTGCTGATGAAATCATTCGAAAACTCAAATATGTCAACGGCAAATTAGAAAATTGCAATTTTCCATGGATTGGCTGTAATTGGGTCAAAAGATATCAAAATTCTACAGTTGTACCTCAATATTTCATTGGCTGACAATGGATCTTAAACAACTTGACTGAATTATTATTTTCTTTTGCAGGCTGTTCAGATATATAAGCTATCGTCAGTTTGTACGTTGGATATGGCATTATTTGGGGAAACACCAGAGGAAAGTCATACCATCGTGCGTTGTTAACAAAATTCGCAGTGCATTTCCATCAGAAGAGTATACTGGTTTTAAGTACCCAACAATAGATTACTGAACAGAGTTCAAGGTAATGCACTGGCAAAAACCTGTTCTTTTGTTCTACACAATTTGTTCTTATAAGAATTAATAGAAGCCATCAAAATCAAGCGTACCAAGGACTTGCAAAGCTTTGCACTGCAAAAGGTTGGAATTTAGAGATAAACAAACAAAATTGGAGGAAGCCCTTTTAGCATTATTTTCACTAATCAAAATCAAAGTGGGAAGGTTGTAGGTTGTCAAGTGGCTATGTTCTGGAAAGAAGTATGATTTATCACTTTGACTTCTTTTCTGATGGAGCATTTCCATGGCTGCTGTTTTTCTTTCTTTTTTGGCCAGTGCTAGGCTTTTCAGCATCATCTAGTGAAATTTTTTCTGCTTCTTCCTTCTTCCATGAAAATCGACTTTTGTGTGCAGAGACTACAACATTTTTTTCAATGTTTTCTTTCTGCGCAGACAAGTATTCTGGAATGCTGATTTCTTCTGACTGGACATCCTTGCTGGAGCTGGCATATGATGCAAGTTGCATTCTTCTCTGTATGGCCATCTTCATCAGGCTATGCACATAACCTTGAATTTGAAATTATTTTTTAATTTAGAGTGATAATCTGAATACAAGCGTACATATTGGTAGTGAAATAACAAAGGCTCAGTACAGTTTTTAGCATAAAAAGGTCCACTGATAAGTGCCATGATAAAACAATATGCTGAAGATGCTTTTCATTTATGATTACCGACATGGTTTGGGAGCTAAATCACTTTCGGTCAAACTACGTATCTAAAAATTGTTGTGCATCAATTAAGATTGATCAAACTATTGTGGAGATAAAATAGGAATATTACTACTATCTGCTGAACTTAAGTGTAAAATCTTGCCATAGGTAGGCCTTGTTTTCACAGCCTTTGCAACTGGACCACTTTTATACTTGGGGTAGGAGACCTTCCATCTTTCTTTTCCAGATTTTGTTTTTGCTTGTTTGCGCTCTGAATTTTCATTAAAATGTAGAGCTGCCAAGAGTAATCTGATAAAAGAGCATATACTTTTATTGGCAAGCAAATAATGATTCTGCCTAAAAAATATACTGCCTTATTCTGTGAAGAAGTTGCCTTTCATTGTAGTTGTTAATAGTTGTCTTACCTTGCTTTCATGGGCAAGTAGAAAAAATGGGTATGCTTTGGAGCAAAGTTTATCACAATGTTATGGTATGACTCTAAAGCACTTGTCTGTTGCAGTGGTGATAGTTTCTTTAGATCATTGACCAATGCTTTCTTAGTGAGATGAAATTTCAGCTCCTTGTACCCACTTTTGCCTAAGGGATAAGAAGTGATTGTGAGAAGAATGTATTGGTTGCTATAAAAGATGTGTTGATCAGTTATATTAGAATGTTAGGGACTAAACCTTTAGAAATTTGATTCAGTACTTTACCTTTTTCTAACCAGTCTCGCTCAATTTTTCCATGTGGACAAGATTTGTATCTCTTGCCATGGCCCTGATGAACATCTATTAAGTGATTGAACAATGACATCCATTTTTCTTCTACAAGATCTTCATCACCATTACTAGATGACGCACACCAATAAATGTGATTTTTTATGCTTTGCAGCCAGTGCATCACTTCAATTGACTTTTTCTTCTTCCCTATTTTCTCAACCTTCTTTCCAATACCTGTTCGATGACAGGGTAGAGAGAAGTAGGGAATTAAAGGCAAGAACAGTAATACATGAAGGCAAGAGCAGTGCTCAGTTAGTGGATGAGCCATATATCAAATCAGCTATGTTTTTACTATCAATGTTTTTAGAGCTCTAAAGCATAAATCTATTTTAGATGTTGTTTTTTTGTAAATAATATTTTGATTTACAACAAAGAGTCATTGTCCTGAAATATTTTAACTTTGGAACTCCCTAACCTAAACTGAACCCTGTTAATGCATAATGGGAGTACCCCCAGAGTATCAAGAAATTACCTACTTTTTGCAACATGAAAAACATCAAAATAGTGCTTCTTCTTCGGATGTTTGACTTGCATAAACTATTTTATCTGTACATGACGGTCAGTAACTAAGGTGCTAAAATCAAGACCATTTGAAATCAATGTTGTTATGCAACGCTTTAAACCCTCCAGCTCCATGTAAGACAATCCTCCACTTTCACTGCTCTGTTGATTAAAGTTAATTACATGAGTAGTAATGAAAGTTGCTTTTGATCCTAATTGCAATTATAGCTTTGAAAAAAGAAGTTTTAGGAAATAATTACCTGTACTAAAGTTGTGTCCACTATTTTGTTTTTATTAAGATCCATGATTGTATAGGATCCATATTTGGCACAAAATCCAGGTGTATCACAACGTCCATCACCACCAAGTACTAACAGCTTTCCTTTCAAACTGCTCAGCAATGCTTTTTGATGTTGAGCCCAAAGGCTTCAAACGCTTGGGACGAGATATGTCTTCTGAATTAGGGAATACAGGCGTTCTGAAATTGAAGCTAAATTCAGATGCTTGAAAAAAGTCAAAACTTTAGAAGGTTGGGAACCACAAAAAAGAAGAGCAGCAGCTACCAGGAAATTTCCCCATGGCATGTTATTATGTTCTGGCTGACTCTTCCAAACACGTGTGTGACCCTCCAAACAAGTTGACTTGACCATCAGCATTGTTCCTCGATGGGTTTTTTTATCAATTGTTGCTGGGGCTAAACAAACATTGCAGATAGGGAAGAGCTGCAGCAAGCAGTATTCAAAAATCAGATATTTTCTTTCCTGGCAACTTGACACATGCAACATTTCCTCTGTCTCAATCTCTTCATCACTTGACTCTTCACTTTCTGGCAGGTAAGTTGCATCATATTTGTCTTCTAAAACAGGAGAACAGTCTCTGTCATTGACATTGGATTGTGTTGATATGTCCACAGGACTCTTAGTTTCTGACATGGCATCTTTTTGTTGGATATATTGAATTTCTTTGTCAATCATTAGAGCTTTTGGAAAGCAGCACTGTGTCTCCTTGTTGTCTCCTTTCAGTGAGACTTGTGAAGCTGAAAAAAATTGTAGTCTTACATTTTCATGTTTCTGTGAGGACAACAGTAACTGTCTTCTCATGCCTTGTTTTTTTCCATTCCAAGATTAGCTTAGAGAAAACACTATTTAAAAATAAAGATCAACCATAGTCTATCTTTTAACTCACCCTTGGTCTTCTTGGACGGCAATGTCTGAATAATTGGTGAGCTTAAAGATAAGGTTTGAGTAGATCCATCACGTCTGTTGGCTGAAAATGGAATTGGCTGACATTCAACTTCCCCTGGTAGCTGTTTTTCTTGCATATCTTGTCGGATTTCTTGTTTGGCTTGTTCTTTTTCTGGGGAAGCATAGACTTGTAACAGATCTTTTATAACCTTAGAGCAAACACATTGAGGCTTTTTTATGGGTTGGCTCAAAAGTACACATTGGATAGAAAATAAAGCCTATTTATTGTTTTTTCAGATCTTCTAAAGCGACTGGTTTACAATGAACTAGCACTTAGATTGCTAAAATTTCAAGAAATTCTAGTGGGATGCCTGAAAAGTACCAACAATAATACCAACCAGTTTGCTAAGTTGTTAACGTAGTAAAACAATGCCTATTAACATCTGATGTTAAAATGCCAATAAACGCATCCCCAAAAGTGCCAGAGAACACACAAAGGCAATCTCTGTATTCAAAAAATGAGAAATAAATCTTTATACTCACGTCCTTGCGCTTTCGCTTCTCATATGCACCTTGTTTCTTTTTGGGACTTCCAAAATATGATTTTGTCGGGCTTAAAGGTTTCAAGGGGTTCGCTTTGAATTTTATACGGCCTTTAGCCTGCTTCTTTCCTTTTGGTGACCCTCTGTTAAAAACTGTAGGCAAAGCATCTTGCTTTAAGATAAGTCGCTCATTTTTCAAGCCAAGCGACTTCAGAAACTCTGGGCTTCGTTCATAGCAGTCGGAAGAAAAGTGTTCTTGGCAAAGGCGCGAGTGCGGCTTCAACACAAGTTCTCCAAACGTAAGTTAACGATCCATTTTTTCTGAATCGACTCTTCTTTTGGAAATTTATGGAAGGCAACTTTCTTTTTCGATTGATTTTTTTGAGTTCTTAATTTATTACTGCTGTTATTAAAGCAATTGTAAGCGGCGCAGCCAACCATTTTCAAAGTTGAACACATGGAAATGGCTTAGGCCTGAAATGTAATATTCACCTCTTACGTCAGAATGCGTGGTTTGCGAAAGCAAGGCTGCAGCGAGTAAGTACGACCCGCGGTAGAAATAACGCGGTTTAAAGTGTTAATTACGAAGAATTGCCTTTTGATTTGCAAAATATAATTTTATTTTTGCCTTTATGGCGCTCAAAGCTTTCGATTAAGCACAAGTTGTAACGGCTTTGCAGGTCTCCTTTAACCACTCCTTTGATGCTTGCTGTTACATGTTATGTTATTTGATTGAGTTTTTTAGTATACTTAGCCGTGGCTTTTTGCCTGAAAAACTTCAACAAAAGTGTTGGCACTTTTCTATTGCAAGAGATGCTTTCAGCAGCTTTGAATTTTTAAAGCTATATTTACAAATTAGTTTTATTCAATAGTGTTTTTATTGTGTACCTACATGTATAAACATAAATTATGTGACTATGAAAGTTTAAGTTGAATGTTCAATCGAGTATCTGAACGGTACTGGCCTACAAAGAATCAATCAAAATACAAATAATTAAAATGAATTTATAGTTACTAACATGAGTGATCTGGACCTCATCTTCTCAAGCCCTCTTGTTCCCAATCTCGGTTTCTTTGGTCCTTGATGCCATTACTATGTCTCCATAATTTGAAAAGAAATCCGCGTTGAAATTGCCACTACAAATATGATCATTGCTGGTGTACTTAGGTTGGAGGTGTTCCCATCGTAGTCAACCCAAGCTGACCGAGCAGAAATCGCCACTACCGAGCTGCCCGATTTGTGCGCCGAAAACGAAATAGTAACAGAACGCCTGTTGCGTGTGGAATTGAAACTCAAAGAAAAGGAAGCATGCGGGGCAGACGCTGGTGATGCGAGGGCGCTAGCAATGAAACAAGCCAGAAAGAAAGGTCCAAGATGCAATCTTTGTGAAAAAATTGGCCACATAAAGAGAAATTGTTTTGAGCTTCAGTAGAAAAAGGAAGAACCCTGTTTCAAAAAAAAACGTCATAAAGCATATACTACTGTTGAAAGGTTCCAAAGCAACGATGGAGACTCAGACAGTGATGTGGTGGCTTTGGTGGCAAGAGAATCAGCACTCAGTTCTACTAATAAAGAAAAGAAGTATAGCTGGATCATCGATTCTGGAGCAACTTGCCACATGTGCAAGGAATCAGATGCATTTACTGAGTGTATGAAATTAACCCAGCCTGAAGAGATACTCCTTGGCGATGGAACTGTGATGTACTGTTTATACCTGAGCTTGCGTACAACCTCCTCAGTGTGTCCAAAATAGCAAAGTTAGGAAAAACGATGAAGTTTGTGTCATCTGAATGCGTGATCCTTGATGAGAATCATAAGACCATCGCTACAACAAAGGAAATTGGAAACTTGTACTATCTGAACGTTGTTCATAGAAGTGAAGCTGCTCATGCCGCCGTGAAAGATAAAAATGGAACAATTTGGTACAGACGTTATGGTCATGTTAGTTTCAGAAATTTGGAAATTCTAGCAGCTGAGAACATGGTAGATGGCTTTGATTATAAAAAGTCAAGTGTCTCAAAGTTTTGTGAGCCATGTACCGATGGTAAACACCATAGAAGCAAGCTAATCCTCGAGCTTATACACAGTGATGTATGCGGAAAGCTAGACACAAAGTCACTCAGTGGAGCTGAATATTTTGTAACATTTATCGATGATAAGTCAAGGCATGTATGGATATATATGCTGAAGCAGAAGAGTGAAGTATTTGCAAAATTCATTGAATGGAAAGCAATGGTTGAAAAGGCGACATGAAAAACAGTTAAGATACTACGTTCAGACAATGGTGGCGAATATGTCTTAAAAGAGTTTCAAAACTACTTGAAGAGAAATGGAATACGTCACCAGCTAACAGTGCCGAAAACACCTGAACAAAATGGCGTCGCTGAGAGGTTCCACAGGACACTGGTAGAAATGTTTTGTGCTATGCTATCAGATTCAGGCCTACCCAAGAAGTTCTGGACAGAAGCACTCCCAACAGCTGGTTATCTCCGAAACAGAAGCATAACTACTGCAGTAATTGGATTAACACCACATGAAGCATTGACTGGAGACAAGCCAAGTGTAGAGCATCTTAAAGTCTTCCAATGCGATGCATACACTCATGTACCCATAGATGAGAGAAAAAAGCTTGATGCGAAAGCAAAGAAGTGTACACTACTTGGGTATGGTACTGAAACCAAAAGTTATCGTTTGTATAATCACGAAAGCTGTAGAATATTCTATAGCAGAGATGTTGTTTTCAATGAGCTAAAGGAATCAAAACAGTCTAAAGAAGTTTTAGAAGATAAAGGGACAGAGTCTGGAAAGTACACAGTTGAGTTAGAAAGCGCCAATGAAGAAGAAGAAACAGTGTTTACAGTGAAAGACATGGGTGAATTACATCATTTTCTTGACGTGAAAATCGTCCAAAAGAAAGACACCGGTGATATCTGGATAGGCCAGGAACAATATACTAAAGAATTACTGAAGAAATTCAAGATGGAAGAATCAAAGCCCATGTCGACTCCCGTTGAAATCGGATCAAATCTTGCAAAAGCCATTGCTGAAGATGATTTTCTTGACCAAGAAACCTACCAATCTGCCGTTGGTAGTTTGCTGTATTTGTCATCCAGAACACGGCCTGATATCACTTATGCTGTGAGCAGTGCAGCACATTTCTCTTCAAAGCCAACCAAGCAGCATTGGACAGCAGTAAAAAGAATCTTCAGATATTTGAAAGGTACCGTTAGTCTTGGCTTAGTATATATTAAAGAAAAAGATCCAGAATGCACAGGATACAGTGATGCTGACTGGGCAGGTGATCTTGGAGATAGAAAATCTACTTCAGGCTATATATTCAAGCTAAGTGGCGCTGCTATCAGCTGGAGAAGCAAAAGCAGAGTTGTGTGGCTCTATCCACTGCTGAATCAGAATACATTGCACTAGCAAGTTCAGCTCAAGAAAGCGTGGGGCTACAAGAGCTCCTGTCGAGCTTAAAAGAAACTAAGATCAAGCCCACTACAATTTTTGAAGACAACCAATCGGCAATTTGTTTGGCTAAGAATCCTTAATACCATGGAAGAGCCAAACAGATAGATATTAAATATCACTTTGTTCGAGAGAGAGTTGCAGCTGGTGATATCAAGCTTGAATACTGCAAGTCCCAAGACATGATAGCTGATATTTTTACAAAAGGAGTAAGCAGTCCTCAGTTCATAAGACTGAGAGAAATGCTGGGAATGAAATTTTTCTTAATTGACCAGTTCTTCGAGTGAGGAGGAGTGTTGAAAATGCACTCGAGTTGAACTTTATTGATGGTTGACTATTGTATTATAATCTGACTGACACTTTAGTCACATGTTTTTCTCAATTGTTCAGTTCTTAACTACTTTTTCTATTCGATGCTCGCTGTTACATGTTATGTTATTTGATTGAGTATTTTAGTATACTTCGTCGTGGTTTTTTGCCTGAAAAACTTCAACAAAAGTGTTGTTACTTTTCTATTGCAAGAGATATTTTCAGCAGCTTTGAATTTTTAAAGCTATATTTACAAATTAGTTTTATTCAAAAGTGTTTTTATTGTGTGCCTACATGATATAAACATAAATTATGTGACTATGAAAGTTTAAGTTGAATGTTCAATGGAGTATCTGAACGGTACTGGCCTACAAAGAATCAATCAAAATACGTCATAAAGAAATCCGCGTTGAAATTGCCACTACAAATATGATCATTGCTGGTGTACTTAGGTTGGAGGTGTTCCCATCGTAGTCAACCCAAGCTGACCGAGCAGAAATCGCCACTACCATGCTGCCCGATTTGTGCGGCGAAAATGAAACAATAGAACCTTGTGACGTCACAAGGTACTTTTTAGGGAGAAAAAACTGCTCGTATTTTCTAGGAGAAACTCAAGTTTGAGTGCCCATAGTAGGCAGCAGATTCAAAATTTTATAAAAAAATCTTCACGATGGCTTCAAACTCACCACTATTTATCATTTGACATGAAAATCTCAGAAATTCTTTTTTGGTTTTAGGGGCCCTTTAACTTTTTCCAAATCTTTTGTTGCATTATGTAAGAATAAAATTTTGAGTAGATACCATTCTTTCAGCTACATTTGAGGGCCCTGCAACTGGTTCGAATATAATTGCTTCATCAGGAAGACTGTCCTCAGATTCTGTCACTTTCTTCATTTTCTTTTCTTCCATTGTGGCACAGTTTGGAATATCTTTGAAGCATTTCTGGCAAACATTTCAGGGTCATTTTTTTGTCACCATCCTGAAAATGACAGCTACATACACGCAAGTTGCTGTTCGGCTCTTTATCTGCTCTCCCGAGACAAAACAATTTATTAGAAGAAAAATCTGAAAGCCTGTCAAAACAATATAAGCCTTGACAAAAGTAAAATAAAAACAAAGGAAATAGGGAATAGTATATGTACTATATAGATTAGATTTAGAATAACAGCAGCCCAATGATGACGAGGACCACAAGGCTTAGGCCTCGAAAGTTTTGGCATGTAAAACGTAGTTATAAATGAGCAATAATAATGTTATTCACCTTATTAGCGTTTTCCAACGTCGGAATGGTCTCTCATCTGTAGGGTATCTAAAGAGATTGCAGCTGTGACTTTCCGATTTATGGTGGAAGTGAGGAGTGAAAATACTGCTGGTATCTTAGGCCTACTTAGCTGTTCGAAGTTTCAAGGCAAAAAGCAGTGAAAAAGCAATAAAACGAAATATGTTCAGATTTATAATAAACTGGCTATACTTTTACCAACGAAAATGTGCGAAATAGCCGTGGAAATAACAAAATGGCGACAAAGAACCAGTATGAATCTCTTATGAGAAAACAATGGAGCTGAAAATTTGTTTAGAACCAGGCCTGTCATTACATTGGACACTCTACGTCACACTTTGCCACTCTATTGTGTGGTCATATAAATACAAAAACATTCTTGGTTAAAACCCTCCCCCCCCCCCTATTTTTTAATTTCAGCCAAGAGAGTTAAGTAAGATTTTTGCGCTTTCTCCTTCATATTTTCAACATGCTTAACAAAGGACCCCTTGCCCTTCACCAGGAGGGGCAGAGGGGGCAAATGTGCCCTTTTTAAGAAAATAATAATTTTTAATACAGCCA
>JAACYV020016348.1:0-13944 GCA_009936425.2 Chrysaora fuscescens
AGTAATTGTATCATATCTTCAGAATCAAGTGTCGGATCAGATTTAAATTTTTTCATATGTGCCTTTGTCCATTGGTGAGCATCTTGAACTCTTAAATCTTTAACCTGTTGACAGGCCTTGTCCCAGGCTCTTATTTCGTATTATTCTCTGGTCTGTAACGTGAAATAGGTCCCTGCTTTGACGTCATCGATTTGTTCCTCCACACGGCCATAACTCAAAAACGACAAAAGATATCAAAGTTTTGTAAACGTCATCCTTAATTACTATAAAAGCTTTTTCCATAAATGCGAACTCCCAAAAAGTTGTAGGGCCATTCTAATCCCTTTACAAACTGCTGTAAACTACTGTTGCACGGTACAAATTATCAACGCAATTTGAATCTTTGACTTTTTATATTAGGAAAGAATATGCTTTCGGGCAATGATTCAGTCCGCAATTTGAATGAGAGGGACTGGAGCTAGCAAAGACTCACGTCAGAAGCGCGCCAATTTGGTGCATTGCGTGTTCGTGATGAATTGGAAGTTCAAGAAACTCATCATTCTTGCTGTAATGGCTAGGCAACCGTTAGACGATAATGAGAACTGAATTTGACCTTGTGCAATATGAATATAAAACAAATTCCCAAACATGTTGCAGAGCAGATGTGTTAAAACAATAGTTAAATGCTGCAATGGGATTACATTGCGAGATAAATTGCAAGACCAATTTCTCTCAATCTATAAATCATTTAGCACAATAGCAAAATGTTGTTAAAAATATACTACAGCACCCTGTCTTGTCATCAAAAAAGCTTCTTTGCCGGTAACGAATGATTTAGAAATAAATTTATTGGCCTCGAGTTTTTCCTCTAAAGAATTTATAGAATTAGTGTTCCCCAGTGTCGTTCGAATTCCGATTTTCATGTATTCATCAACTACAAATCGTCATAAGGCTTCCAAGGCTGGATTTTCCAATGTATGAAGTAACGAAAGAAGTACAAAAGGTTCCCGAAAAGTTGCTGAAATTGAGGAATTTCATGTTCTACAAACATCTTAAAAGGATAATAACATAATAGTTCTTCTTCATTCTTACAGGTGTCTGATAATTAAAAATAGAGCGTTGTCTTGCTTTTCCTAACAGACAATTAGAAAAAAACATCGATGCACTTTATCTGAGCGAAGAGGCGGATTCTAATCAACTTGCTTTTAGTCGAACTGACAAGGTTTTAACAGATTTTTCGCTAATTTGAGTGAAATCTAGCTAAAATGCAACCGCAATGAAAACCTGCACCAAAGGGAGAAGAATGGATAAATATTTAGATCGATTTTGGGTTTGATAAGCTACGAAATAGGAATATCAGGCAATCGTTTAGTTAAAGATCGCAATACCCATGGAATTAATCAATTTTTGCTTACGGCAGCTGCAACCTATGTCCAAAGAGATCTATTGATTGTGCAATGATATGTTGTTTAAATATTCTTCTATCAAGCTGATCTTCTGTCGTGTTTGCTGTTAGATAAAACAAAAAATATGTAAATGCTTTATGCACAAAGGAGTCCAATTTGACCCAGACAAATTGTTTACTAAATTTTAAGAAGCTGCACCCAGGATGAATTAACAAATAGCGTAGAAATCACTAAGTTGTTTCAAATGTATGTAATTCAGCTTATAAAAAGGTTTTCTAGCAGGAAGCAAACAGGAGATCTTTGATGCTGTTGGATTACATCGATGTTGGCCAAGGAACTACAGACCTATACACAGATCTATTTAGCATACCCTAAGATCGTTTTGATTCACAACAAAATATTATTTTGAGGGGTGAAGTATTATTAATTGATAGGCACAAACGCTTGCTATCTTTGCAAGGTATGGGAGTCTGTGCCGAGCACAAGGGGACCACTAAATAGCACAAGGCTAATCTAAGCAGTGGGACACCATTCCTTCCTCTCCATGTGACAACACCTCGTGATTCCCGTTGCATGGAATTACAGAGAGCTTGCAACTCTCTTCACTTTTTCATGGCGAGTTTGACCTGGATGGATATCGAACTACAATATATAGATTGCCAGTCCAACTCGCTCACCAATTTGCCATTCTTGCTATGAAGGGACAAGCAATGAATTAGTTCTAAGTTCTGAGCAATTAACTAAGATAGTTAAGGCAGATCTTTTACAAATAAACTCTGAAATTACTTCTAGCAGTCAAATATCATAAAAACACGAACCTCAATTAATGCAATTAAATCTTTAAACATTTCTGCAATAAAAGCTTTAAAACAAAATCCGAATCCATCTCAAGAATATGATACATTTATTCATTTAAATAACATTGAACAATAAAACTAACTTGGATTATATCTTAAAGGTTTCTCTTTTTTGGTAATATTTATTTTCTCTTCTTTGATCGAATATCCTCAATCTCCTGTTCCAAGATCAGGAAGAAATCAGTTGTTGTTGTACAGCCTCCAATATCTGGTGTTCTGGCCTTTCCATTTGTTATGATATTGCTAATGGCATTGTCAATCAAGGATGCATACATGGGCATTCCAAGATGTCGAAGCATGTTTGTACTGGCAAATAAAAAACTAACTGGATTAGCTATGTTTTTGTTTGCAATTTCTTTACCACTGTTACGTGTGCCAGATTCAAAAACAACATATTCATCACCATAGTTGGCACCTGGGGGCATCCCAGGACCACCAATAAGAGCCGCAGCAATGTTTGTTATGACATTTCCATACAGGTTTGGCATTACCATAACATCAAATTGTTTTGGATTTGAAACTAACTGCATAGCACAGTTGTCAATGATCAGATCACCAAACTCAATGTCCGGGTATAACTTTGATATTCTCTGGCAAGTATTCAGAAACAAGCCGTCACTCATTTTCATAATATTGGCTTTGTGAATACAAGTGACTTTTTTACGTCCATGCTCTTTAGCATATTCGAACGCAAATTTTGCAATTCTTTCTGATCTATCCTCTGTAATAATCTTCATCATTTCAATAACGCCATCTACATTTTCATGCTCCAAATGGCTGTATTCACCTTCTGTGTTTTCTCTTACTATGACAACATCAACATCTTTGTGTCTTGTTACCACTGTTGGGAAGGATTTGCAAGTGACAACATTAGCATACAAGTCCAGTTTGTGTCTCAACTGCACATTATATGAAATATCTTCCCCTATTCCTTCAGGGGTTACCCAGTTACCCTTAATCCCTACCCCATTTCTTCGAATAGATGTCACAGCATCTTCAATTGCATCTTCACTGTCCTCTCTATTTGAAGCACTCAAACCAATGTTTTCAAAGTCGATAGGCACACCTGCACTTCTGAAAACTTCTTGGGTGCCTTTCATAAGTTGTGGGCCTATCCCATCAGCTGGTAGCATTGTTACAGTATGCCGTCCACCATATGTTGCAGCTGGTGCTCTGCCATGAAATCTTGCAGCTCGGAGAAATGCACCCAAGGAAACTGTTGATGATAGCTTTACTGCAGATGAAGATTTGATAAAAACGGCCATAGTCTTGCAGCTCACTGCCATAAAGGCCTAAATAATTTTTGACAGGAGGATAAATCGAAAAGGAGCGCGAATGGCATTGTGGGTGTTTTTGATGCACACACGAAGTAGATAAAGAAACTAGGACTAGGATCGGAAATCTAAACATGAAAGATGGCGCTGGCAACTGTAAGTAATTCTAGTTGTGTATTTATATCTTATAAGATTTCAAGGCTGCCTTTTCTTGATTATATTGTTTTATTGATATTCAAAGGACTTAATACTTAGATTTTGCCAAAGCATTATTTGTAAGGCAAGACAAGAAGGGCTTATTTTTTAGTCCAACCTACCTAGGCTAGGCCTCAGAGCTTTTTGCTTTACAGTACAGTACATTATCAGCTAAGCCCCATCGAGACCCTTTTCCTGGTGGTAGCCTAATACAATGTCCTATTTTATGCATAAAGTATTGAATAAGAAAGCCAGAATTTGACACTTTGTTGGAAGAGAAAGTAAAGAGCCCAGAGCCGCACTGCATCGCGGAGATAAGGCCAGTCTGTAGTGTATTTTGGCATTGGCATTTCACGAGTTAGGGATATACTATAAGCCTATTTTGATATCCCCCCCCCTGATCATGGTAAAAGTCCTTATAATGCTGAAGTTATTCTCCAAATTCAGAGGGCAGTTTCTTGGACATATTATTTTAGCATGATCTGATTGCCAAATTGCTGAATAGATTTTGAGTTGGTGTATCAGCCAATAAATCAAGATCTTGCTATTTACTGTCTTTTTCAAGATCAACACATAAGATAAAAGCTTATTTTTTCAATGTCTTGTGTGTGAGATTATTTGTATTCTTTTTAGAAATCTGAACCATCTTTGCCGAAGCCAACATCAACATTCAAAATCTTCTTGCAGAGAGATTACTCTGAAGGCACAACTGTCCGGTTCCAAGAAAAATACCCTCTGGAGTTTGAAGGAAAGGTTATAAATTTCAGATATTATGCAAAATTGTACTTAAAATACTGCAGATCTTGTTTCAAAATTGAATGCCATTTTCTTCCACTATTTGTTGGTCATCAAAAATGGTTACAATAGAGAGAACTCTTGAACATTTATATGCCTGATGATTTAAGATACATTTGTTAGATGTGCTGATATGGGATGTATATTTGATCCTTAGAAAGCATTGTTTAGTTCTTAATTCAGATACAACTCATACTAGGAACACTTCCCCCAGCCTCAAGGCCATAGACAAGAACTAGCCAGATAGATTCAATGTATTTCCAGGCTCAAGTTTCCTTCACATTGAAGTTTCCTGAAATATCTAAGAAGCAGTCATATTAGTAGTAGGTCAAGTATCTGATTTTCAATTACAATCCTTTTCAGCTCCCTAGAAGTCACTTCGATGTAACAATAAAAAAGATAAACAGTATACTTGATGAAGCAGAGAAAGGAGGAATAGCAACGTATCTACAAGGATGCTTCGCATGCCTGACTGCCTATTTGATCTATGTTTGTTTTGATACACGCTATGAGAAGGTGAGTTGCTAGTTGGCAGTTCTTCTTGTTCTTTCTGATCTTCTATGATCATTTCCTTTACCTGCTTAGAATTCGAAATTTGCAAACTTTGCCAGTGGCTGTTAAACAACCCTGAGAAAACAAATTTGAAAAATTTGGTCTCTAAAATTTAAAATAAAAAACCACAGCATTTGCTTGACTATTGGTTTTGGAAAATCAAATTGGTTAGATAATTTGCCCTTATTGTTACTTTTTGTTATCTTTTAGTGCATGAAGAAAATGGCACATTATATAAATGAGCAAAACGAATCAATTTATGTCCCACGTGGTCTTATGATAGTAAATCCAATGGAAAGAGGACTTCGTGTTGTATCCTTTCATGCTTGCTCTATTTCATGCTTAACTATTAGTTGAAGTTTGAGAATGATTTTTCAGTTTTTGAGTCTCTCAAGCTCGAAATATTTTCCAGGCTAGGATTAAGTTAAGTGGCCATGCAACAATTGGTGCTGTGCTGAATCGAAAATGTGCAGTGACGAATTAATGTGCAGCAATGAAATATTTCAGTTTGAAATACTCAAAATACTGCTGTTTAGAATGTTTTCAGAATAAAAGCGAAATGAATGCAAACTATTATTGAGAATCAAATAAGATATGAAATTAAGCTAGAAGTTGAACTGGACTAAAAGCAATCTTAATAATCAAAATAATATATAGTTAGTCATGAACACAATTGATCATGGCTTTGAATTTGAAAATCACTTACATAGCTACATGTTTTGAAATATTTGAAGTCATCGACCCAAGACATCTAGCAAGACCTATCGCCACCCCCTTTTGTCACACCTTTGGACCCAAAATGCCAAGTTTATTCCGTTTTGCACAGTGGTGATAATTTCTTAAATTAATGCCTGATTCTGGGACTCTGATTTTTTAAACGTTTGCTCTTAAACCTTTTCATCAAGCCCTCAAGAGAATTGAAAACTTTTTGAGTTGACATAGGTTTAATTCTGACAAAATTACATAATATTTTTTAAAATAAAGTCTTCCATTTTCCTTAATCGAAAATCAGATCGAAATAAGCATCCAAGCATAATTTTCTTATTGACAAATAAACAAAATTACAATTTGCAAGCAGTTTCAAAGCAGAGAAGCACAACTCTAAATGGAAGATTTGGACAATTGCTGAAGCCTCTGATCTGCAAAGTAATAGTCAAATGATCTGCTTGCATTGACAAACTTTATTAAAACGTTAAATTAAACAATTGTAGATGCACACCGTACATTTATTGGGTGGCTCAAGGACATCCTGACTTTGATAATATTACTATTGATTAAATATTTAATTTCAAGTTTTATTTCGAGACCTAAATTCCTACCATGATAATCAATAAACTAAACTACGACTCGTTTTAAATCATGTCCGATTTTTGAATGAAATATATCTTTTGACCATGGAAGCTTAGAAACGTTTAGCTCCAGAAAGTGTCAGTTTTACGTAAGCAGGGGCGGAAGGAAAATGTCCACGACCAAATCACGATTACTTGGAAAATCGTTAGTTGAGTGTAGACCATTTTTACACAAAACCTGGCTTGGGTAAATCCGAGATGTTTCTGGCCCAACAAGAGCCAGTTTTGTGCCAAACGTATTAGTATATCGAACTAATGACGTCAATGCACGACAATGAATGCGTTGACAAGAATTAGAGTGTCGCCAAATATCATGATACTTCCTGTGGAACTGTCGAATGTTATATCATAAAGAGCCTTATGTCGATCAATTAGGATAGTAGAGGGACTTCGTTGCGTAAATGAGCTGGTCATGATATAGAAGTTGTGTTTTCTATCAAAGGCTCTGGGCCTTGCCTGTGTATTTCTTACTCCATAGTCAAGAGCCTCGTTTCTTTACACAGGATTTCCTGCGTTCCGTTCGTTTTAGTCCTAGCTTTAAGGTTAGTCTCAACTAATTCTTTCTGCATGGAGCCAATAGTGGGAGCAAAAAACCTTTCGGTGATTAAGTTGTCTCTGATTAGGCTGTTGTACTCGTACAGGAGAACAAAAACTTCTGACTGCAGTTTCACTATTGGGTTCAATAGGCTTCCTTGCGCCTGCATTTAGTTATCTACTGATCTATCCGGCCTACAGAAGGGTATAGTTGACACTTAAATAAACAAAGTTTCTTTGAAGAATAACATTTTAGCTGTTAAAGTTCAGATATTCGTAGATCTTAATTGTTTTCGCTTTACATTTTTTTTTATTGTGCGTAAACCCTGAGGTAGCTACAGTATTACACAAATTTGGCTATTGTTGGTTTGACATTCCTTTTTATGCTGTTCTGTGTTACGGATGACTCTGTATAATTTTTTGTGACAATAATATACGGTAATTTACTTCCTTGTTATTCTATAACAATTCTGTAATAGCCTTTGTATACTCTGATTACTTTGGTGTATTTTGTGTGTTTAATTCTGAGCTTGGAATAGGTTGATTCATTACGAGGAGAGTATGTTTACACGCTAAGAACGAAGCAAATCAAGTTTATTCAGCGTGGAAAATACGTCTGTGGATGCAGATCATCCAAATAGCGATTAGCTTCTTTTGACTTGAAATCTTGTCTATCCTATCCCTTACCGTCGATTTTCTATAAGAGGGAGAAATAATGAATGGATGGATTTCGCTGGCCCGAAGAATTATGTATCCTAACCAGTAAGGTACATGTGTTTGAATGACAATAGGCAGGCAACCTAATGCCCTAAAATCGAGTTTCTTTGCACTACTTATCTGAATATTTGTATAAAACTGAGGTTTTTAGAATCAGCCATGAAATATTAAAACATTTCTCCTTATCAAAAATCTTGTCTTTGCGTCCTTTCGAAGGAAAATGCCCGCTTGAAGTTGATATGCGCTGTGTTAAGAAGGGAAGGGCAGTACTAATCCAGCTAAATCGCATTGAACTCGACTTGTAGCCTAAAGTCTATATATAAAACACCTAACACTAACTGTACAATGTGAATAAGCCCAGGGAGGATGAGAAAATGCCAGCTGCTGTTCAAGAACTGGGTATTTCAAACATGGTAGAGCAACGCGTCCATGTGCCTTGCCTCTTTCGTATCCAACTTGCAAAAGAGATGCAGACGCCGAAATTGCCACAAACAAGATGCATAGTTAGGACCAAAATACTTCTAAAAAACTAATAGTCATCGAAGTTCTTCGAGGCAATTTTTCGAGGCTCAGAAGACAATCCGCCAATTTGTAGCGACTAGCTGCCGAAGTTGGTGCTTCATCTTGGTTGCGCCATCTTGTTTGCGCCATCTTTCTTCCATTTCTCACCCCATACAACGTGTGTGCGTGTCTGTAGTACTGTTGGGGACATTCAGTGATGTGGGGGGATATCATGACTTGTATAAGAGGAATCTCTGAGTCCTGTGGGGGATGTCCAGTACTGTGGGGGGTGTTTCTCTAAAGCTAGATCTGATCAGATCCCGCTAGCCAGAATGCTACGGCGTAATGTTTTCATTTCATACCTAATATTTATAGACAATCTTAACCTCTCAGCAAATTGAAATATACAGGCCTAGATCTACTCACAAGCATAATAAGCTAAAGCCTATGCGTCCTAACTTATCGGTGTTCTTCTTTTGAGTTTTGTTGGAGAGCCTAACTTTTTAAAATATGTTTCAAATTGTGTTTGGAAACGATTTAGTATTTAGTGTTGTTAGCTGACAAATTTTGATCGGTTCGTTATTCCAAATCTTGAATGCCTCCGTTATGAAAGTCGTTATTTGTAAATTCCTGTCAAGTGTTGAAATCAAAGGGCGTCGGAACCACAGGGGCAGAGGGGGCAGTTGCCCCCATCGCCCAAGGTAAATTGAGAGAATTTTCATATTTTTCTATTGTTTTGCCCTGAAAAGTATTGTGCTGCTCCCGCCGCCATCCCCTGCTTCCGGCGCCCCTGCTGAAATCCAACTGGTATTTATCTCTCAAGCGTTCTGTGCTAAATAGGCCTGTAGAATAGATGGAGAAGACCTTGCGCGCAGGCTGGCAGCTGTGAAAGAGGCACTTTGGCACCTCGCTACACAGATCGCAAGGGCAGTCTCGCCAAATGTATGCAAGTTCAATTATCAGTGGTCTTTGTGAAGTTTTAAATCATCCCCTGGGTTTCACAAGAAAATTCACAGATATGACACTTCGGCTTTTGAAAAATTAATGATCGTGAAAATAAATCACACATAAGATTATTCTTCGTATAGGCCTTTGTTTTTCTTGTTGTTGTTTTTTTGCGTCGTAATCGGAAGGTAAAGTTGTAGCACAGAATAGGCTGAGGTAATTTAAAGAAGCGCAAAGTTTAAACCATTAAGAAGGTTTTCAAGGGACTGAGGTTTTCATCAGCTGCTCCTAGTTTTGGTTTTGCAAAGATCAAAATGTGTTAATGTTTAACAGGTACCAATATCGCTAAAGTAACAGTTTGTAGCAATTCAAAAGACTAATTAGCTAACAGTGGCTATAATTTTCGAGGTGGAAAGGACACAGAAATAAAGATCTACAGTCTTGATTATACTGACTGCAATTAATTGACTGCTTCATTACTAGTTGCTAACTGGACTTCGACGCAAGACGTTGTAAATATCTATGGTCAATCATTCGCCAACAATATTGATCTAACTAATATGAGTAGATTGACGAAAGCGGCGAAAGAAGGATTTAGTTCTTTGCTGGAAATTCCTGACTGCTATCATTTGTCTGAATCTGATGAAAGCCGAAGCGCCCCCTCAACTCCGACCACTTCTCATCGACAAATCGAATCAGATGATTCTCAAGATGCAAAAAGCTCCTCAGGCTCATCTGCGACCCTGCGAAAAGCATTTCGACGAACCTTTTTATGGACGAAACGAAAGCCACATGCTTGCAAAATCTTCGTTCTTGGTTTTTCTGGTGTTGGTAAAACAGGTAAACCGCGTTTTCCTGCGTTTAACCTCCGGTTTATCTGTTCATATTTCACTTCAGTATGTTAAATAAAATGCAGCGACCAAGTGACTTTCTTGGAAGCAGCAAAATCATTATAATTCATCCGTACAGTTAAATAATTTTTGCTTGAATTATTATTGCAGTAAAAAGGTCTTTTCCAGGGCAAAATGTCACCTGACTATCTCTTTACAAGTTCGGACTAGCCTTGTGATATGGTCGAGTGTTTAGTACGCATTACCCTAGCTGTAAGTATTGCGAGCTCGGGAATAGACTATTTTTCAAGCCTCAGCAAAAAAATGCTGTTATAAATAGTGAGGTACACTTTTTGGCTGGAATTACAGCCCTCGGCTGTGAACCTTGAGGTGTAGTCACATGAAGAGAAAGGACTGGGGTCGCACAGCTTAGATTGGCCCTAGAGTCCCTCTGTTCCCAGCG
The DNA here is from genome assembly GCA_009936425.2 of Chrysaora fuscescens. NCBI lineage: Eukaryota > Metazoa > Cnidaria > Scyphozoa > Semaeostomeae > Pelagiidae > Chrysaora > Chrysaora fuscescens. Next base: position 10,398 of record JAACYV020016348.1, read on the forward strand.
CATAAACTCAGGTTGCGAAGACAGTTACCTGTTTAAAATAAGACTGTATCTTCCCCTATCTACATCAACGCCAACCTTTGAGATGTGATGGAATCTTTTCTGAAGCACTCAAATGGAGGTAGAGTGCTGCACTTTCCCCCTTCCACCTTACTTTCACCTTACACAGCATCACAGATGAGTGGGGTGTCGTTGTTTGGGGGGGCAATGTAAAGAAATTCTCAAATATCTGAGCCTATATTATTTAACAAGGTATGCTCAGCAATTAGCTATGCTTTGTACTGCACTACATGTCAAGCATGTATACTATAGTAATTTTTTTATGTAGTCGACAAGCTTTAAGCATGTTAACTTGGGCGAGAATGGCCCAGTGGTGAGCGAGTCGGACTGGCAATCCACAGTTGTGGGTTCGATTCCCACCCAGGTCAAACCCGCTGTGGAAGAGTGAGGAGAGTCACCAGCTCACTGTAATTCCAGGCAAAAGGCATCACGAGGTGTGGTCACATCGAGAGGAAGGGCTGGGTTCGCACTGCTTAGGTTAGCCCTGGGCTATTCAGTGGTCCCCCTGTGCTCAGCACAGAAACCCATACCTTGCAAAGATAGCAAGCGTATGTGCCAATCAAGCAATCAATCAATCATGGGGTCCATGCCCTCTGCTCTCCTCCCCCAACCATTGTAGCGCCCTTCCTGTACAGGATGCTCTATCATTCGTCTAGCGTTCAATCATGACTATGTGTCTGTATTTTTCTTAGCTGCAGTGGTTAGATTTTTGACAGGAAGATACATCCATGAATATCAGTCTAGCAAAGGTGAGCCTTTTACATTGTGCAAATGGTCAATTGAATTATTATCAACATTTTTTTTAAATATTCGGTATCTAAGCCGAGATCGCCCTTAACCTAATTAACAATAATACTTAAATCAAATCTTTTAATGATTAATTACTTTACAAGTTACAGAATCCAGTTACAAGCATTACTACAGTTACAAAATATCAAATAAATTAAAATTAATGAGACAAAAAATCAATAGCTAACTATCTAAAAAAGAAACTATCAATTTTTGGAATTTATTTATAGAATGTTGCTCGGAGCTAGAGCAGTTAAAAGTTGTAATATTTTGTGTCTGCATCCGCAGTTTCGCCTCTGTCATCATAGCATGATAGATTGAAATATTACCACAACCTCCCCATGAAAATTGGAATGGTGGTTTATGGCTGGATAAGACAAATGTATTGTTCACTGCTCAGAGAACGGCCAACTGCATTCGATTTAATCGTAGCTTCTTGCTCTTTCAAAGCATGAACGCTAATGGAAAACCTGATATTTTCAACAAATTGCTGTTGTGCATTTTCCAGCTCTTTTTTTAGTTCTTCTTCCAAATCATTAACTTCTTGAGTTTACTTTGAAACGGGATGTTCCGTAAATCGTTTTTTGCCAATCTATACTAACTTATAACTAATCTATACTTATCTATACTAATCTAGTTTGCCAGGTCATAGTTGGATCATGGCCTCTCATCTTATTATTGTATAATAATGTTTGGTATTTTTTCCGCCACAGAGGAAACGTATATACGAGATGTTATGCTGGATGGAAAGCACACAGCTTTGCAAACCACGAGCATTGCAGAAAAGGTTTGCATTAATCCTCATTTTTGGTGTTTTTCATGATAAATCAATCCTTCATGTTGGAAGAGCATCTTCTTTCTTATAAAAACCTTTTCAACTTATTGGTATTTTGGGCTGTATTGACTTGATCTGGAAATGAATTATAATTTTTAGCCTTTGAAAATTTCAAGATGTGATACCATAATTGGTTGCGCTGAGCTTTGGAATTTTAACAGGTTTTTTAATTGGAGATTATGACTTTCGTCAAGATGGAGTAAAGGTTGTTTATTACAATTTGTATTATAAACTTCAAGTGCTAAGAGTAGAATTGATTGAATATGGAAAGAAGTCTCTTTTGATTTGTTAGTAGGTGTTATATATCGAGAGCATTCGAAAGCAACAGGCTCAAGTCACGCTAACAAAACGTACACAAAAGACCCAAAACGAGGCTAATTCATTACACTTTTCCTCTCTCCTCTACCTCCCTTTCCTTTCCTCAAAGAAAAGGGTCCAGCAGTTATTCATGTTTCTCTTAAAAAGCCCCTATCACTTTTTGGGATTTCTCGTAAAACTATGCTTCATCATGCGCTGATTCTTGTAACGAAACCATTTTTCGATATCTTGTCTAGTTTTTTTTCTGCGAAGTTACAACAGGATGCTCCGATTGGAATCGCGCTATTTCCTCGTCCTTTACTGCTATTCAATCTATTACAGCTACTCTAGTAATCAACTGATATCAAACTATATATGAAACCCAAAAAAAGTTTGAAAAGAGGATGTGTAGTCTAGATTATCTCTGTTTCAGGTGCGAGCTTACGACGAACGAATGAACGATCGAAGCACTGGTGTTCTCTTTGTGTATTCAATAGTCGATATGATGTCATTCCATTACATTCAACATCTGTTTGATTCGATTGGGCCTCGCTTGTCTGGTCCAGTCGTTTTGGTTGGTACAAAACTAGACCTTGGTGACAAAAGGTGCATCCGAAAATCAACGGCCACGCAGTTGGCACGGAATAATAACTGTGCCTATTTTGAAATTTCAGCTGCCTTGGATATAGGGGTTAAAGATAGTTTTCATTGTCTAATGAGAAAGATTTTGAGCAAAGATGCAAACGTTAAACAATCTGTATTCAACAACAACAATGTTGTCATTGTGAAGAAGAAAAGGAATAACACGAGGAGGTCTTCAGTTTCCTAATCATTGACATATATGAATCAAAGAGCTTTTACTAATTGTGATGGACAATAAGTGCTCTGAACATAACAAATATTTTCAAAAATTCTAGGAAGGGCATTAATTCTATTAAACATCAAATATATTCATAACTCCAATGCTCACTGATTTTGCAAACCAGCAAACCTAGGCCTATGAGTTATTTTAACCTTATATAAATAAAACTAATTGCTTTTTGTATTAACATTTGCTCCAGTCATTCGATAAATATATCAAACTGATAGATTTTTTCTGTTTGTTCCTATGCCTACGCATATCAAGATAACTGTTGTTTCCCTGTGTTCTTCAACTTTTCCCGCCGAAAAGAACGATATGGCCTAGTCAAGATGGAGATTCTGCTTTATGTTGTGTGCATCGTATAGCCAGTTTTAGCTGTTATTTGATAAAAAAACATATTTATTTCTATAAATAAAATTGAGATACTAAGGCCAACAACTAACTGCATGGGATCAGCTTCTTCGAATATAATGTTCTTTTTAAATTGTAGAGTACGGTCGCCATGAACGGGACACCCTGAAGTTCTAGCAATTTTGCGACCGCGTCGTTTAAAATAAAAAGAAAATAAAAACATTGCTTGGCAACGCCTTAAAGCCCGCGAAAATTGTTTTCCCACGCCATATCTGCCTTAATAAAATATTTTTGTTGTTTTTTCGTGTTTTCGTTGTTATTAAAGCTTTTTTCAAAGTGACACACCTGAAATTGAA
>JAACYV020016681.1:0-19856 GCA_009936425.2 Chrysaora fuscescens
ACATGTTACATGGGTTTGAGTAACATGTTACATGGGTTGGCGTAACATGTTACATGGGTTTGAGTAACATGTTACATCGGGGGTTTGAGTAACATGTTACATGGGTTGTCGTAGCATGTTACATGGGTTGGCGTAACATGTTACATGAGTTAGTGAAACATGTTGCATTGCTGGTTTTGTCAGCAGTACAACTTACTGTACAATGGATAACATTAAAGACCTCTCAGATTATCATAAAATCTTGATTTGACGCAATTCCACTCATTATTATCATCATCAAACTAACTCATTGTAATCATCCTTAACTTAGAAAAGTTATATCTTCGGATGATGAGGATGTTTTGTTAAGAGAGGTGACTGAATTTCTAGATGTTAATTCAGATGTAGTCCAAAAATGGAGGACAGAAAAAAGGTAGTTTCCTTTGCTTCTCTTGAGTCCATAGATTAATTTATTTTAGCTAAGGCATCGCTGTTTGCAAATTATTTGAAAATTGGACCCCAGTCGGACGCTTAGCCGGATAAAAAAATGCAATATCTATCTCGTTTCTCCTTCAGATATCCAGATTATATTTTGACTCATTTATCACACTTGCCAATAAGTGCTGATGCAAGACTCCATAAAGCAATCAAATTACTATACATGGCCTACCTGATTCGCTTTTTCAAGCTAACATATAATGAATTACGAAAACGAGGTGAACATAAACAATCTCTTTTGTCTAAATTTTCACTCATTTAGCTAACAATTCTCCCAGAATGATTTACTATCTTTGCACTTTTTCGATGCAGCCTTATCAATCTTCATTCTAAATAAAATATCCCCACATCTACACATATATAAGAATTGCTTCACCTGACGTGTAGCTTTATCTGTAATTTCGATCCTCATTTTTTAGCTTGCTTTTCCAGATCTGCTCGCTGATGTTCCTGTAGAAATAAGGAGTAAATTGCTGAATGACTTCTCACTTGAAAAAGATAAAAAAAGGTAAAGGAGAGCAATATTTTTAACTAACTTCGAATTAATGGCAATTTCTGTCAAACCATTCAACCCAAAAATATAATTTCATTATTTTTTATTTCATTTAACTGACCTTGCTGTGGTCCTATTATTTCATATGCCAAATGAAGATGTATTAGAGATTCTATACCTATGCGGTGAAGTCTTTTTGTCTGCGAAGCATTGTTCTTCTGAGTCCTTGTTCCTGATGCCATGTTCAGCTGATAGTGCTCATCGCCGTTGTACGTTTCAGAATCATCAAATGACATCCCAAAGTGAAATATTCTGTTCCATAGGCATTTTTCATTCTGACATTTCCCGTCGTTGTTATTCCCTCGTTTAAGCTGTAGAGCTGTTACAGTATTTTACAGAGATCGTTGTTGTCATTTTGTCATTGCACCATCTACATCTTTCAAAAATCAACTTATTCTCCCTCTACATGATGATAAATCTCGCCAGACACAATTTTTGGTCACTCAAAACTCTCATAGGTCGCTGAAGAAATCCGAAAATAGCTATCGAGGTGGCTGCCTCGAAAATATAAATGTGACTACCCGTCATTGTCGCTTCTTTCAAAATTGTTTTTAATTTCTCAATTTAATGACTTTTCGTCCCATAGCGTGGTTATTGAATATTCAGAATGCATACATACAAAAAAGTCCAAAAGCTGCGAGTAGAGATTAAACAGCTGCACGCGTTTAGACCGACGAAATGATTTTATGCTGGGAAAACAACGGTTTTAAATGTTATCTAAATTTCGAAAATTGAAATGCAAGAAAAAGCATGAAATGCAGCACCCTGTTTCACTAAAGCACTTACCTATAAGCTGGAGTTGACAGTTGGGCTCTTTTCTTTTCTTTCGTTATTGTTTCCCAAGCTGCTAGGCTGCTACAAACGTAGGTGGCTTTAGGTTTTTTTGCTTCATACAGCCACACCTCCTTATCAAATTGTTGACACACTCAATTCTTTCAAGAGGCGAAGACAAGACACGGGGTTTCTTCTGCGCTTTGGGAGTGTATATTAAAGTCTTGGGCAACCAGAAACAGGCTGCTACTTGCCCCTCGTATAAAATGCTTGGTCTAAAAGTAATGTGCTTGACGAGACAAACCATTTTGTAAATTTCATTCTTGGTTTGTTGTCACTGCATTTCAAAGCATGTGGTCATGCTCTTGGGACTTGATGCTTTAAAATAGCATGCATCTGGTTGGCATGGATACAAAAGTAAAATGTTATTTTATATTTGCAAGGAAATGTTTCTCTAGGGTTTGGTTGCATGTTCTCGATTGTATGTTCTCAATCGGAGCGAAAAGAAACCAGGGCACCCCGAGAGTTATCAATATAGGTCTGCCCATGGCGTAACGGGTTTTCTCTCACGCCCTGTTCTAAAAAGTGGTTGTTATGGTTTAATTTGGCTTTTTTCTCCACAACAACCTATGCAAAAACAACAAAATCATTACGCATTTCAACTTGTGAAGCAAGGCACTGGTCTCGCCAAGTTACAACTGCTCTTGTAGACAAAGTTGCAGTTTTCTAGCTAACCTATAGGTTTCTAGCTACCTGCTGATGCGTTTTTGAGTTTTTGGTTCCAGGTACCACCAGTCTGTTGCCTGTAACAGGATTGCCATAATTTCACGTGTGCAGTATGTTTATGATCACGTGGATGTTGTATTTGTATTACTGATCATTTGTGCGCGGAATAATGTGACACATTCGTATTGTAATTTAAAAACATCTTGTTCATATATCATCTTTTGGCACTCACTTTGGTAGTTGGTTATTGCTTTGTTTGCGAATGTGATAGTCATGAATTGAAAGCAAAAGGAACCTTGTTTTCCGGGAATCTCTCAGTCTAAAGAAATCTGATATTAGCCAAGCGCAGCATCTCATGCCATATATATCTGCCCCCTACTTTCTTAATGTTATTATAATGTATTTTCACACATGGATAAACTTCTTGTTTTTTTGCAGGTTTCTTCCAAAAAGACTAAAAGATAAAGTTTTATGTTACATTTTGGTTCTTGGCCTTATTATAGATGAATTCGTTTTAGATTGTACTTTGCTAATGAAAGATCTCAAATTAGGACCAGCAAGGTAGGATCATTTCGTCTTGTTATACCTTGGTTTACCTTTTGAACTGAGAAAAAGATCCTTAGATTCGTATTGCGGTGATAATTGAACATCACTTTAATAAAAATGAATTAGTAACTAATAGAAGGACGAGGTTGAGAAACTAAAATCGCTCGTGGTGCTTTGAAGACGTACTTCAAAAACACAGAAAACGTGAATTTCCCGATATAAGGCGAGTACCATATTAAATTAAATTTACAAGAAAGTCCTTGTGATACAAAATTCCTCAAAATGGAAACTATGCAATTCGTGTCAGTCTTGCTATTGCAGAGATTTGTATGGAAGGGCAGATATTTTCAATCTGAGCAGACAAGCCTTTCATCATTCTATTGACGTATGATTTTATATTTTTAGGATAAGTACTCACCTGAGAGCAATTGGTTGCATCGTAGAGACAAAGAAGCAAAAAATGAGCTCCAAGGACTCAGGATTAAAATCACCAAATGCAACATCTCTAACGCTTGCTACACTAAAAATACCCCTACCGAAAAACTTTTCCCAAGCAAATGATTGAGAATGGTAGATGGAAATGGTTGTAAATTTCTGATTCTTTCAACATAAAAAACCAAATAAATTCTCTTTTTCTTTTAGTGCTTGCTCTCTTGTGATTTTTCGTAATTTGAAGTCTACATTTTGAGTGACATACAACATAGAAGGGGGGGGGGGGGGGCTTTTAAAATGTCCAGGGTAAGGATTTTTCCTTTAGTTTTCTGAATTATCATATCTTATGAAATACAATAACAGCTTTGATATTCAATAAAAATAGAGCTTTTTTGATACTTAAAGATGTCTGTTGAATACGAGTAAAAGCTCATGATTATCACCTTTGATAATTGGTCTTCATTTTGTACCTAAATATCTAATTAAAGATTAAAACGGTTGATTACTTGGGTTAAAGTGTCATTCAGATTCCAGTTTTATGAGCACCTAAACCAACAGCTTGACTGCAAAAACTAAGTACTTCTATCTTCTAAAAGTCCAAACAAATATGTACAATCTACACTTACTTTCAAGACTTGGTCTGCTTTTCTTTGTCATACTTTCGTACATTCAAGAGAATGTATCTTGTTCAAGTGGTTTTCCAATCCATTTGCCAAAACCTTTATCATCTAAATGCTTGAAAAACAACTGTTTTGATGTCTGATAGCACGTTGCAGACTCTTTGGCTTCGTGATAGGTGCTGGCTTTCATCTCTAAGTTACTCAATTTTGCCAGCTCACAGAATTTTTGAAAGAATGCCATTTTGCAGAGTCTGGATGATGTAGCGACAGGTGTTTTTCCAGTAACGCCATTAATTACTTCTATAGTGTTTTCACCATAATACCAGTTGTAACTGTTGCTTGTTGCCTTGGAGGTGTCTCTTCCATCTGTGCTTGAGTTGTGTCCAAAGTCAGGTTTTGTACTCTTGAAAGGTAAAACAACTCCTGAAGAAGAAAAAGAGAAAAAGAGCCAAATTAACAAATATTTTTTAACAACTGATATTTAAGTAACTAAATTTTTCAACAGTGAAAAAGAACTGTGCAATACGTGAGAGATTTTAAATTAGTAATTCATGAAACATTAGAATTAGATCTCCTGGTGATCTGTACAAATTATTTGTTCTCTTAATTATGAGAAAATTAGGAAAAGATTTATACCTGTTAATCCTTGCATTCTAGAGAACAAGGATCTTGTAAGGTGCTCATAGTTGTACAGCTCTCCAATTATAATCCCTCTTAGGTAAATAGGTTTAACAAAGTGGCTTAGCAATGATCCCTGCACACCAAGAACATTCCATTTCATGATTTTGTCACTACAAGACATGGTCAGCAATCGCTCTCCTTCTAATATTCCATCAGTTGTTTGAACTGTATTCGCTGGCACTGGCACTGTACCTAAACATGGGATAAACAATATAACTCATGCAAATGAAAGAAATCTACTGCTTTCTGTATTATTACTAATTGGGAGACTAATTCCATCTTTTTACCAGTGACATAATCACATTAGTCTGGTATTTTATAAATATACAAGAATACTTGCCTTGGCCATTTTCAATCTTGGTTCTCAGGGCACCAACAGTTTTATTCTTGGATGCAATTGAGGTGCTATTATAAACCCTACCATCACCACAAGGTGCTGTATTGATGTAGAGATAAAGATGCATATTCGGCTTCAGTTGATAATGGGTGGCTCCTTTTATTTTTTCTAAGCAGCTTTCTTTATTAGTAATTGACAAATGCAATTGATCAAACAAAAATTGTCGTAGTCCACGGCAAGCTATGATCTCAGCATGGCAGTCATTCAGCACTTGTCCAGCGCTGTTTATGCTGCTCCCTCCAATGCATTTTGTTCCAGTTCCAATACTTATAACTTCAAAACAATCAGTCATGACTCCATCCATGGATTTTGCCATAACAATAGCTGCTAAAACCTTATAAGGAATTTCTGGCTGGAAAACTTGAGATAACTTTTTTCTGATAGCTTCAACTATTTTGGTAGAATAACTGTTTTCAATGTCAGTTTTATAATCTAGATTTTTCATTGAATCAAAACTCATATCTGCATCTGTTATGTTGTAAAAGGCATCAAGGATCTTTGAAGCAGCTTCAGTTTTTGCAGACTTCTTTGTTGAGCCTACACCTTCAAAAAGATTTTCCCCAAATTGAATGCATGCTTTAAATTGAGTCTGGTTGTTTTCAATACCACTGTCTGTGACAGTATATTCCAATCCAGGATGCAGCTCATTCAAGACACTTAATGGATTGTGATTGATTTTAATTTCTTCTTTTGATTCAGATGAGATACATTGCCAAGCTGATGGGTCAATTTGATTTAACTCTTCAAAAATGTCCTTAGCAAGCTGAGTTTTTGCCTTTTTTTTTGAAAGTGCCTTGCATGTAAATGTTTTTCCTTCAGCTTCTACGCCTACTAAGAACATTGACTCATTTTTATCTCCAACATTTTCCTCAATAAAATCTACATTGCCATGATATTCATAAAGCATTTGAACAGGGTTTTTTGTTGTGTCAATGGTTTTGTCAATGGTTTTGTCAATAACGATGTTGTCTTGACATGCCTGTTTTGAAGCTTTTAACCTTGCTTTTGCTTTATCATTATCTGAGGCTCTGTATTCTTTCCCATTCACCTTTAAATTTACTTCCCAGCCATCCATTTCACCTGATTCACTTATAAGTTCCTGGTCCTCAAATTCAGAATTTGGGTCCATCAGCTTAACTTGGCAAAACGGATGTTTCTTGCTTATTGGTTTTGGGCCTCCTTTGCTACTTAATGCTGCTGACTTAAACCCTTTGAATGATTTAATTCCCAAGATGGCAGAAAGAATGGATGTAGCAAGTTCATACTTTGCATGTCTTTTGCCTTTTGCTTTACCAGAATATGTATAACCATTTATTTCAACTTCACAGCTAAACTTTTGTAACGACCCAGTATCCAACCATACAATCTTTTCATTAATATTTGGGAAAAGTTCGTTCATAACCATGCAAGGAAATTCAGCAGCTCTGTCGTGGTTGAAATCGATTTGCATGTCTCTAAGGCGCTTAAAATTGGCAGAGAAGTCGCCCATTCCTCGTTTTGTAGCCATATTATCATCAAAACTGTGGCCTAAGTTCGGGTTTGCAAAAAAGGCTCCCTCATCAAAACTTGTATAGTCTTTGGAGAAATCCATGTTGGGTACCCAATTAAAAATTGGAGCTCTTGAAAATGGCCCTAACGGTGGTAGACTAACACTGGCAGCCTTTCTGTCTGCTTCACTATTGGGGTTAAATTCGATAGCATGTTTAATCAAACAATGTTTTGCAGCTTCACTTTTGGCTTTTTTTTTAGACAAGCCACTTCCTTCGAATATTTCACTATTGAGAGTGAATTTCGCAGTGAAGCCAAAATTGGGACCTGGCCCGTTTGAGGCTATGTCAAATTCCATTTTTCCAAAGGTTTCATACAGGGCTTGAAGAGGTGGCTTGGCTGAGAGAGGCTGCCTGGCAGATTTGTTGGACTTATTCCCCGTTTTCCATTTTCGTTTTATTCCATGCATTATATCAAATCCTTCAGTGCCAGATGGCGAACTGTTAACGATTTGATCACTTTCACAGCCAACCTTCATTGTATCTGCCTACTTCTTCACAGAACCAAGTAGAAGAATCTCAAATAGGCCCTTATCTGCCATGCATGTGTCAAAATCTCAATGATCTCATTGGTCGAGAAAGAAATTACTTATTCCTTCAATTCAACTTAATTTATTCATCAAGTAACGGTAGGTTTGTGTGATTATCCATACCTTTTGATTTGCAGCATTTTGACTCATCTTTGTATACCTTCTTTAACAAAAAATCACAGAGACTAAGACATTTTGATTTAAGCGCTTAAGGCGCGATTTTTTAGAAAAAGCTTGTAATCAAGCATTATTGGTTTTTTGTAATCAAGCATTAGTGAGGAATTTTGTAGCTATTTTGCCACAGATGGTTACCTTCTATCAAATAAATCCCGCCTTTAGCCGAATCAGCTGTTGAATCTGATCTATAAACAGCCACAGTTGGGTAAAAGAAAAAAAGCGAAAAGGTACTTCTGAGTCGGTTTTTACAAGATATATTGGAAAAATATCATTGTTAAGTGTTGCAAATTTAAAAGAAAAAGTATTAGCTAAACTTCAAACGAGAAGGAATAGTATTAAACCAAATCTATATAACGCGAGAAGATAAAAAAACGATGCATACCAAATTAATTCTTAACGTTCTACCAAAAATCTTAAAATTACCAAAACATCGATTGTAACTATTTTTATATTGATTTATCTAATTATTTCATAATATAACAACCAGTGAATTTCTGGAAAATGATAATATTAAGTAAATAAATTGTTTGAAAGAAAGTACAAGCTCACCGAGAAACTTCATAGCCAGGAAATATTTTGCGCAACAAAGTGTCTAAATGTGAGTTAACTACAATCTTTTTATCAATTTCTGATCGGCAAACGGGACAATTCTCAACACCAGCTTTAAAAGAGCGAGACAAACAAACCTAGAAAAAAAGATTGAATTAAATCAGCAAGTAAATTTTAATGAAATATCTCATCAGAACCACCAAAAAAGGCCGTGGCTATATCTGCACAGTATGTGCGAGACAACCATTGCATATACCTTGCAAGTGTTATGTCCACACTTCGTCGTCACTGGGTCGAAAACAATTTCTTGGCAGCAAATGCACATGAATTTCTCAGTCACAGCATCAAGAAACTCCTTGAGAAAGAAGATTAATACCACGTCACAAACTGCATACGGCATGAAGCCATATCTGAAATCTTAAGCATTTTGTGAAATGATACAAAATTATAGAACAATAAAATAAGAAAGCCAAGTAATTTTTACGGCAAATATACCACCAGAATAATTTCACTTTTGGCAAAAATAGTTCGTTCAGTTGATATATCAATTCCTTTACTGTCTCGTCTCATTGTCGCGTCTCATTCAATTAGTTTCGAAAAAAATATTCATAAGTATAAGAGATTTATCTTAATCATTGTAAGTTGCATCACTATTTAGCCTCAATTCTGTGTCAAAATACATGGGGTAGTTGCAAGGATAAACAGGGAAAAAATAAAATAAATATAAATTAAAATGCTGTTACCTTGTAGCTGCTAATTTCGGTCATTAAAACTTGCCATAATTTATGGTTTTTTTTATCTACTTTGATTGCAGAAATGACGTCATCGGGTAACTTATATGACCCTTTCGTCTTTTTCGATTGCACATCCAGGGGACTATCAAGATCTGCAATTTACGAAAACAAAATATAACGTCACATGGGACAATGCCATAAAAAACAGTGACATACTAGAAGACTAAGAAGAGTAGTAACAGATAGATCTATGAAACCCAACAAGAACACAACAAAAATGGTATCAAATATGACTGAAAAATATGAATTATCTACCTCGTTTTCGTTTGCTTTTACCATTGTCCTTGGATGGTGTTTTACTCATATTTCGTTTTTCCGCTTCCTTTTTTTCTTGGGCCTCAAGATAGCCTTCAGGATACTGAAAAGCAATAAAATCATATTTAGCGAATTAGAAACAATTAATTAATCTTCTGAATTTCACTTTCCTTTGTGTATTTGAGCAGATCACAAAATCGCAAGAAATTCAAGCAGGATACCTGAAGGATCAATCCTAGTTCTTCAATTAACTTTTTTCCTTTTTTTGACCATGGAGGAGGCGTCTGAAAAAATCAATGTTAATGTAAAGTCTAGAATGTATTAGCTCCAGGAAGACCACAACCAGAAACAACATTCAACGAAGGAAGACAATGAAGAATTCCATTTAATTCAATAATGCATGTATTGAAATTCAAATAGAATAGCGTTGCTGTGAAAATGTACCAGCGATTTATAATGAACGCACTGAGGCACATTAAGTTCGCGACAAAAATGGCTTACTGGGTCATCTCTGCGAAGAAAATATCTCCAAACAATAAAACCCGATTTTCCTTTTTCTGGCCAGTACTTTACGATCTAAAGAGAATAAAGATAAATATCAGCTTTCAAATATATAATAATATTTACATGAAAAAAAGGCAAATCGTTTTACTACAAACAGTCATGCGTCGGCAAATTGTATATATTGTTGTTTATCACAATTTATATAAACAATGACTCATATTCTAGTTTATGTTATGTCACAGTTATATCTTTATAACACTGCCCGATGATATACAGTTATATAAAGCAACATCTTGCTATCCGGGCGATTTTTACCCGATACAGTATTTGATGATAAAATTTTTTATACCAAAAAGACGTTTCACCTTGTAAATACCATCATAGCGAACTCCCTCCTCTGGAGCAAACTTTGAATGTTTTTTGAATTTTGCACTTCGAATCTGAAAATAAAAGATTAATTACATAAAGAACTCGGCATTTTAAATTGCTCGTGAAAAAGAGAACATTTTGGCAAAGAAATCTTCACTTCCAAACAGATAAAACTGCTTACAACTCGCACAGGGTTTCCTTTTTCCCAATCGCTCGCTTCAGCCCCTTCTTTGTCGTTAATTTTTGCGTTGCAATTCTTTGCAAGTGCTCTGGTTAAACAAAAACAGTTATTTTCATGAAAATCACATACACATCCCAACTATAAAAGATGGAGTACCCATGTCGATACAGAAAAAGTAAACGAATGTTTAACATTTTAAAACCTTAAATAGGTAACCTGTTCATTTTTGTTAATTTCTGATCACTTGATTGTTCTGCTGTTCTTTTATTCCCTGATAAATCTCTTCCCCCACTTCCAGTGTAATTAAATTCGTCTCCATAATCCTAAAGATGGCGATTGAGTAATAATGTTTAAGTCTAACACATACGAGCAAACAGAATGTCACAATAAGATTGCATATTGCAATGGTTTTTCAATACGAAAACCAACAGTGTCAATGAAAATGCAAGCTATTAAACCAGTTGGTTGGAACAATATTAAAGAAGGTATTGAAGTAGCTTCATACCAGATCATCTTCATAACCACCAGCTAACACAATTGAATAAGCTCCTTCGTTTTCTCTTCCATGAATTCCGCTGACATGAGGACGATGGATTCCGGCTTCGCTTGCCTAGAAAAAAAGGATTTTAGCATCAATAATAAACTGAGAAAATATTCCAGACAGGAAAAAATTGAGTTATCTAACTGACGGTAATTTTAAGGAAATTACTCAGTAAAGTTTCAAATTAAACAATACCTGAAGACGAAATTTCCACGTCGAGCCAACAGGCACACCTGGAACTGGGCCGAAATGATTTGATGGCACAAGTGTACATACTTTTGTTCTTCCAACACAGGCCATACCCTGTACAACAAGTTAGAGCAAGCTATTATCATTCATTAAAACTTGATTGGAAGGTAGCTTAGCTTAGCTTAGAGAACAACAAAAATACGACAATAGGATTAGTTTAATATTTCATCCACTTTAAAAAACGTGTAGACATTTAGTAATGATGGAACACAAGATAATGGTTATTACTTTTCCCCAGTCTCTGCTACAGTTGCCACTTGATGATGCCATTTTCTGCTTTTTTTTGCTGGTCTTTAGTTTTTCCCCAACTCGTACAATCTAGAGACAAGCGCAGAATTCTACTTTATATTCTTATTGTGATTGAAATAATTTCAAATTTCTGGAAACTCAGTTAGAATATTCAAAAAATTCTGATTCTTTGAAGAGTGTGCAATGATTGGAACAGGTAATAACAATGTAAATGATGACAAGAGAGAAATCTAGCACCAATGCCAGATTGATAATAGTTTAACAATGCAGATGTATTCTTTTTTCGCATACAAAATAAAATAATGTTAGTGACTTTAAAATTTGAAAAAGCTAGACGTGGACCACTGTTTGAAAGCAGATGAAGAAGTTTGAAGCAGTTACTACCTCTGTGGGATCATTCCTGCATAATTGACAATACCTAGAGGATAAAGCAAAGTCTATCAAGAATAGAAAAATTGATTAAAACTCTGACCAAAGAAGAATGAGGCTTTATAATTAAAAAATAATTTAAAAGCTTTAATGGCCCAAATTAGAAAGGCATGTGAGATTTAATCAATTTTCGATTATCTGGCTTGTAGTTTCTAGAAAATTTCGTACCACTCGTCCTCATCTGGCAATGTTTCTAATGGTGGATTCATACAAGAAAGATGGTAGGCCATATCACATTCGTCGCAAATGATCTGATTTTCTGGTTCATGTTTTCCTCCACACTAAATGAAAATAATAATCTAATGGAACAAACTCAGAAGAATAATAGATTGCATTATACACATTTCAGTATAACTGATCACTGCTTTAGGGAAACAATACAATAATTATTCTCGCAATTAGTTTCCTAGAAACTTTATCTAGCAGCCACTTAATAGGTGTTTTCATTTATTCTCAGAATATAGCTTAGATTAAAAAAAGGCACGCATATGGATTGCATGAAGGGCTAAGTGAGGGATTTGGTTGCTTAACTTGTTGTTATGATCAAAATCGTTGATATTTCTGTTCATATTTACTGTCTGCTATCTTGCTGTGCGAAGTTCGAAGTGATGTGGTTAATCAAAAGTTTGTTAATCCTGTAAGCTTCTGCTGTTCTACAAACTATTTCTGAGATCGTTCTCCAAGCTTTTTGTTCCTGTGCTGTCTATCTCTTCATTTCTTCGTAGTTAACATAAGAAAGTATCTTTTTATTGATCTTGCTGTCGTGATATCTTGTCATATGTTCAATGTTGTCACGTTGGTATCTCGAGGTCTGCCTCTAAACCACCTCTCTGATCTTTCAAAGCGGAATTTTATCGCCCTAACTACCAGTGTCTCACCAGGTAAAGGTAGTACATGAGCAAACAACTGCCAAATTCCTTTCAGGATATCTAAATTGCTCGTTCTTCGCATCTTTTAAACAAGTTTTGCATTGAATTCTAGCTACAGTATCTTTTTTCCTATTAGTTGTCTCAGTTGCTAACTGTGAAAAATATCAAGACCTGTATCTTTTATTTCTGTCTTCAATATTGCAATAAATAAATGAATATTACACAAAAATTCAAGCTGACTTACTACATGACAGGAACACTCTTTGCAGGATTTTTTTGGGTCGTCTTTACAGTGACCACAGTCTGGTGCTACTTTCCCTACAAAAAGTTTCTTCATTAATAAATTAATTTCTTACGTACACTTGAAACACAACTATAAATAATCGAAAAGGGATATGCTTAACGCATAAATAAGTGATATCATTGATATACAAAACATTATGAAGATAATAGGGTTAGTCTTACGTTTCTCCAAAATTTCATTTGCATGACTTGAAGAAGCAGAATTACCTTCATGAAAAAAAAGAAGCATTTAAGATTGTGCAGTATCTAACGCATTATCTCTTTGCGAGCCTTTCTTGTAACTTACTATTGGCAAAATGATACTGAAATATTAAAAAAATAAAATTATAGGAAAATGAAAGAAAAGAAGATGCAATAGTTTTTGATTGTCCTTAGATTCTTACCAGTTTTCTCAATTTGAAAAACTTCATCAACAAAAATAATTTTACATTCTTCAGACATAACACCATCTTTCCTAAAAGCAAAGCAACAGCAAATTTCAAATTAGCTAATTAATGAAATGTAAGTTATGTGAGAAGAACAACATAAAAAAGAAATTCTTCAGAAAACTGTTAATCCAAATATGAAACTGTTAGTTTTCTGTCCTGTCAAATACCACAAGCTATGTACTAAAATCTATGAAATATTTATACTCCTTGGAAGAGTAAGACTTTTTAAAGAAAATGTATGCATTGACATAACATGAAGGTTTTGTGTAACCTACCCTAACATCAGTTTTCCATATAGTGCATTTGCATTTCGTTTTTTAACCTAAATAAAACAATGGGAAACGGAATTTGTTTGTGTACATCATCCATGCACCTAGATGCAAAAATGATAAGGTGATGACAAACAATGAAGACAAGTTGATTTAATATATAATAAAAATCTTTACCTTTCTGGTAACAACAATATCATACCAAAATCCTCTTTCTTTTGGGTCATCTGTATTGTAGTTAGCCATCACTACATCCCCTGTCTGAATCTGTTAATGTAAAAAAGTACTAATGGTTAAAATTTGGTTGTTTTTTTTTACAACTTGGTTGCTAGACAAAGTTAGAATAGATAAACAGGTTGCCAAAAAAAATTTTTTTTACCTGATCCAAATTGATCACTCTTCTTGCTATTGGTCGCACTTGGTTTTCAGTCACCTGTAGAATCTCGTTTTCATCATAGCTGGTGAACGAAAAACATTTGAATGGAAAAGAGATATTGATGATAATAATAAACCATATTTAAATGGATAAATAGACTCTGTTGCATTTGAATACTGTGTTGAAAAAATTCAATCTAAAAATCAAAATTGTGCCAAGACAATTAATGCTAAATCAATTTTTTTAAATATTCTACACTAACCCATCAAAGTGAACATGATAAAGAACACCACAATTTGATCCATCAGTTGTTATTTTCATGACAATCGCTTCAAACCAGGCT
This sequence comes from Chrysaora fuscescens, assembly GCA_009936425.2. Lineage (NCBI taxonomy): Eukaryota > Metazoa > Cnidaria > Scyphozoa > Semaeostomeae > Pelagiidae > Chrysaora > Chrysaora fuscescens. Next base: position 14,166 of record JAACYV020016681.1, read on the forward strand.
CCCATTGTTACATCCATTGCATCAACTTTATCGCCAGTCTATAATATCACAACAGCTTTAAACTTTGTTTTAAAACCAGATTGAATACATTAATTGTCAAATTGAAGAACTTGGGAGGCTTTGGCCAGATAAGCTGTGCAACATAAACTGCACTAAATTTGCATTCAAGGCAATTTCAAATAGGGTTTGATGGGATAGCATAATCAGTAAGTAATATCTGAAGATTTAAAATAAACTTACCTTGTAAGATGCTTTGAATTGAAACGAAGCATTATTGTTCAACTAGAGAATTGAAAGATGAAAATAAAGTGGAAATAGGAAAACAAACTAACATGGCTTTTACATAGGGGCGCTGGATCTCCATTTTATCAGATATACGGTTCAAGCTGGATCGATACATTGTAAACTAAAAAGCTAAAAATCTAAATTATTGTTAATAGCTTAAAAAAAGGATTTGTTAAGTTAGCAAGGGAGACATTTTCAAATGCACATAGCTTAAAAATGCATTATCATTACACTAAAATGTGTATAGAAAAACAGAATAAGACATGACAAACCTCAGAATTTCTATCAACATCCTCTACGTCCAAGTTGCATTCAGGAATTTCATCGCCTTTCTTTTGCTTTTCTTTTGGAGTGAAGGTTTCTGTTGCTTCTTCAGCTCTAAACATCACTTGGATAATTGCATTAAGACCAACATTATAATCAAACAATGAGTGACCATCCTCTAACTAAAAACAAAAAAATTCAGTGAAAGCAAAAATGGACTGCTCCAGGTAACCACTGCATAGGGTGACTAAACAGGCTTTGCATTCTGTGCAGAATCTGTCTTAGTATGAAATGAAACATTACACACAATGCTTCTTTACTTAAGGAAAGTCAAAAACATATCAACAGATTAACAGGCCATCCACAATGCAGATGTACCATTTTTTACTATCATAGGCAGGAATCATTCAGACATGCCCTCTTTTATGGTGGAATTGTAGAATGGTCAAGGTGTTTATCTAATGGTCTGATGGTCCTAGATTCAAGTCTCATTGTGATCACTGTCTTAAAGCCTACATCCAACACAGCTGTCCATCACTCTGAGGTTAGTAGATGATTACCCATGGTATTTATTCAAGAATATAACTCTGGAGTGGAGGCGATGCAGGCAAACACGAGCAATAAAATTTGTATTTCTGCAGCTATATAAACCAAGATTTTCTAAGTTATACGTTTGTTAATGTAACCTATGTGGTTGTACACAAAACGTACTAAGAACCTGCAACAAGAAATTCTTAACCTTCATGCCCCTGCATGCATATAGACCCCTCATGCTGTGCAGAATGGGTGTTTAAATTCATAAATTCTGCAAGAAATTTTGTTCTTTTGGATTTGAGATATTACCTGTTTACCACTAAAGAACAACCTTTGCTGTACCGGAGTGACACCAAAATGTTCTTCAATTTTTGTTTTTAGTTCCTTTATCAACGTTAATTTGCTCAATTCATCAATCTGTAAAGATTCTTTCCCATCCATTGTTCTCACTTGGATCCACATTGTGATAACAAAAATAAGTAAACCTAAAAACACAAAAATTGAGATAATTTTCTCTAATTGAAACTGTATGTCTGTTCACCCCACCACACGTTGAGGCTGACAGGAGGCAGCAGGCAGGTAGGAATGGCCTAGACAAATTACCATTCGACAGTAAACGACCTGATTTCGTACCACCAGAGCAATTCAAATTCAAGATTTGATGGTTATTTGATACAAAAGAAACTCTTACTTGTTAACAGCCAGTGGAATTAAAGTGCTTGAGGAGGTTTGTGGATGGTCTGGTGTTCTCAGTCACAGGCGTTAGTAGAATAGGCCATTACATTTGGCGGGAAAATTATGGAGGCGCCTTCGTAGTAACCAAGAAACGCCCATGTGTGCCTTTGTTAGATTTATTCATGTTCATACAAAGTTTTGTAGATAGGGAAATGCTATATATATCCAAACCTGGTTTTCAGAAATACTGAACTAACAAAAACCATCTAAATTTTGTTAAATAAAGAATCAGGGATAAAGTAATATAGCATACCATAAGCAGACTTGGAATGACAGTAGTATTATACTCCACAAGTCGAAAATGCACCCACAAAGGAACCTTGTTTGTTTCCTGGATGCAAACAGATTTTCTAAAAAAGCAAAGAGCACTGAATTAATCTATAAATATTTGTCAATAAAATATGGTAAAAACCTAAGAACTGACCATTGTAGTAGTAAATGAATGAAATAACATTCTTTTGTCATTGTACAAGCCTTTTATTCATATTTCTCATGAGATTTGATCACCTGTTCATAATCACTTCAACCAGATAAAAGGGTCACTTAGCTGTATCATGCATAATTTGTTAATAAGTGCTTGCAAAACTTTTAAACGTTTTAGTAGAAATTGATAAATCTTACAGATTATCAGACAAATTAAAAAAGCATGATCATAGCAAGAGAGCACCCATCTATAAGTTATAAAAACTGTGAGCTATATTAACAAATTAAACAAATACTGATTTAAGCACATGAGTAATATCCATCATAAATTTTTGTGCCAGGCGACAAGCAAAACTGGCAACATTTAAATGTTTCCTTAATTTCTATAACATAAATGTATCTCAGTCTAGCTTTCATCTTTTTCTTCATCATTACACGAGTCTTCCTTTACAGCCACATAGCCCTCATTTGCTTCTTGTTGGTTATTGTCTAGATTAATGGTTTGCTCAACCGCAAACCCTTCAACAGCTTGAAGTAGCTGTAGTAAGTTAGAAGCTTGCAATCCTTCCATGTGTCTTTCTGTGACCTTATTATTCTGATCCAGCTCAACAAAAACAATCCCACCAACTGAAGCATCTGAAAAATCTTGACCCTCTGTAACCATAGTACAGTTTTCAACAACTGCATTGTTATCTGCTTGTACAAGAGCAAAAGTGACATTGGCAGATGATGTTGCCACATCTGTCTCGCCACTTTCAGAAGCTTGGTGAGCCTGCAGTGATTGGATTTGCTCCATGTTCAAAGTGTTTTGTGAGACAACAAACTTGACAAATGGATGATTTTCTGCTGCTTGAAGATCAAGAACTTCCCCGTGAAGTGTATTTGTTACCTTGCTAGGTTCTTTGGTAGCATTTATTTCACCGGTTTCTTGTGCATCCATTTGCACAGACTCAATAGCATGTGCTACTTCACTCGAGGTATCTTTGGGTAAGAGATCACCCTTTTCTCCTGCCTCTGCCGACTCATCAACATCCATATCATTATCCTCATCACCACATTCTGTTTCATGAATATCTTTATCCAAATGCTCTTTGCAAAGATCGTCAGTACCATTACCCTTGCCATGCTCTTCTATATGCTTCATGTAGCTCTTATGGAATCTAAACTGCCTATGACATTGGTCACAAGACAAACATTTTTGATGGATTCTTTGATGACGGGTCAAACTGGACAGATAGCCAAAAGACTTCAAGCAGCTCTCACATTTAAATCCTTTTCCAACAGAATGAAGCTTTTCATGCCGTTTCAAACTAGATATGTATTCAAAACATCTATGGCAATGAGGACACGGAAATATTTCCTTTCCTGTATGGGTTTTCAAATGACGCTTTAGGCTTGTTGCATACATGAAAGCTTTTGAACATTCTTTACATGTGTATTCCTTACCATTGGCCTCATCTGTGTGAAGTTTAAGATGTCTTTTTAGACTGGAGTTGTAATTGAAGGTTTTTGAGCAATCAAAGCACTGGTAGACAACTGGAGGTATGTCTCCAGATCTATGTTTTAGCATGTGACGTTTTTTACTTGATAAATGTGTAAATCTTTTGTCACATTCATCACAGATGTATTCTGCATTTGATGAAGCATCAATGGGCTCTTTTTCTGACAAGGATTCATCAATCGCCTCATTCATGTCTTCCTCAGCAGATATTATAGGAACTAGAATTTGTTCTTGTTTAATAACTTCATCTTCTATTTCTCCATCTCCCAAACAGATTTCTTTTGTTTCACTTTCATCTTTATTTGATTGCTCACTGTCAATAACTTTTTGCTGCTCACTGCCACTGGGATTGGTTTCTTTAGAATTGTCCAAACTCGTGCAAATCTGAACTTCGAGGATCTCGTTTCCAACCTCATCACGACGGTTGCTTTCATTTTGAATTTGCAGATAACCAGAAACAGCAACTTGAGAGTCGGTGTCTTCTGGTGAATTCTCGTCTTTCTCTAAGTTTGTTTTGGCATTGTTAGGTTCTGCATTTTGCTCACTTAGGCCAGCACCGTCTCGGCCGACAGCTTCGGGGATTTTGTTGAATCCGCAGACATCTTGAAAGGCTGCTTGAGAAGCCTCACTAGAATTTTCTTTCTCAGCTTTGAATTCTTCAGATTCGCCTAGAACTCCCAAAGTGTTTTTATTTTGTTCTTCAGTAACGTTGTGTGTCTTGCATTCAGAAGATTTGATTGACCCGCTTTCAACAACAACGACAACACCATTTTCTTTATCACTCGCGCTCTCGGCAGCCACGGCAATGTCATCTTTCTGGCAAATCAGAGATTGTGTTTCTGAAGCGCTTGCTTCCATCCTGTCCAGTTAAAATTAAAGAAGAAATTGCCAAAAGTTCTTTCTTGGTTTTTACTTTGCTGTGTCAACGTTCAATGATTATGAAATATCTTTTATCGTCGTTTTCCTTTAGGGAACGGCCATTTTATAATTGTGCAACCACAACCACGCCAGCTACTCAGATTTTTGTTTGTCTTGTTCGTTTGTGCGAATCATCTAATCAGTGACAATCAACGATTCGCAAAGCATTGCAATCATGAATCACAACAAAAGAATCACTTGCAGCAGGCTCTACGAATAAGCCTAACTGAAAAAGAGCTTTTCAACTGATAGCCTCAATCTAAGAAACTAATACTTAACGAAACTAATATCAAACACGTTTCTGGAAGATAATAATGGCATATCTACGAAGAAGGCTTTTGTGTTAGGTTAAGTCACTTATAAACTCAATTTATTCAGCTTCAAATATAAAACTTAATCAAGGTCAAATACAAAGTTAACTAGAGATATTTTTCTAATGAAATTCTAGGAATTATGTTCATTGACTGAAGTTCTTGAAATAATAATTTGCAAGCATAAGGAATTTGCAGGGTTGAGATGTGACGCGATGATTGACAGTAGTGACACCTGAAAAAAAAACGACAAATTATCGATTCGCAAATTGAGAAACATGACTGGACAGGAAAAAACAAAGTGGGCAACTGGTCGTGGTTTATAGTACTTAAAAAAACACTTCATCATCATGTTTTCAGTCCACTACTGAACGAAGGTCTCAGTGTGATCTCTCCATGTCCTTCTGCCGTTTGCAACTCTCTTCTGCCAGGTTGATCTGGTGCTATTCGATTTCTTATTCCGTCATTCGCAGACCATTGCTTGCGTTCATCTATTTCGTCGTTGCTCTTTGGTGCCTAGTTTCATGAGGACATGTTTTGATTTGATTAGCTACGTTCTTCTGCACACGTGGTGGCCCGGCCAATTTCGATCAAGTTCTTTTAACTACAACAACATTATCAATAAATTTCATGGCTTCTCTTTAAAAAAAACCAACTCCTACCAGCCAGAATATCCAATCAGGCCACACTGCTCACAAACATCAACTTCAAAAGCATCAC
>JAACYV020016682.1:2266-13937 GCA_009936425.2 Chrysaora fuscescens
TGCAATTTACGACATAGGCCAGACATGACCTTTTTTATGCATCTCCTCAATACTCTCAGACGGGCGATAAAGTTGATCGGTCTTAGAGCCGCTCCGGCGACCATGAACAGAAACGTCAAGTCTCTCATTGAATGAATGAGATCGCAGTTACAATTTACGCAGTTGTTCATGTATATTATCATTGTACACGTCGGTAGATAACTGAATAGAAAAACAACAAGCATCAAAAGAAATGTTTTAGTTACCCTTTTCTCGCCGGCTTGGCTGAAATTTCCTTTGACGCTTAGTCGCTTTGATTGTTTCAGGTTGCTATCAGACCGCGCGATAGAATATCGACCACGTTTTCGCTGATTCTCAGACATCCTTCTTTGGTAAACAATAAGAGTCAATATCATCAAGACCAGAGAGAGAATTACAGTTGTGCAAGCAAACACCACTAGACATCTGATGAAGCCAACTTTGAAGTAACTCAAACTTACGAGAATAGACACGATCCAAGTACTGACAAGAATGATTACACTTTTCCACATCAACATGCCTTTTAGATGATTGAATGGTCGAACCAGAGCCCAAAGTCTTTCTATGCTTAGCAAACCCATTGTTAGGACAGAAACTCCACTGAAAACAAAAAACGTTACATGGGAAAGTTTCTTTTCAGCTTCCGAGAACGTTAACCCGAGTCCTTCCTTCACAACATAATTCAAGCACAAAGAGTCAACAATTAATCCAGTGAGTAAATCAGCCAGGGCAATGTTGAATATTGCTCTAAAAAACACGGGCTTGAAAGTCTTCTTGTGGTTCCTGCCTATTGCAAACAGTATTAGAAAGTTGAGTGAAACAGTTAAAATAATCAACACACCAGATGTCCCTGCAGTGAAGAAGGACAAGGCTTTCATACCGTGAACAATTCCACACTGAACCATCTCGGTGCCATTCAACATAACGTTTGTGGAATTGTAAGCAGTCCCTGCCATTCATATAAGCTTGCTTGGTTGATTTACATACAGCTACAGCCTGTGTATTGCTAACTTTTCCAATATATGCATATTTTGCTTCACAGATTTGAATATTCCATCAAATCAACAGGTGATTTGCTTTTGCTGTTGCACAAAGAGCAGATGAAAGTGTCACAGGTACCATATGACCACGCCGCCCTCTCGTGAATCCCGGGGGTCGCTACCTCGCCAAGCATATAGCAATTGCATGGCTTCCACATGGTACTTTATGCTTATCTTACAGTGATCAGACAAATGCATTTATTCAATCAAAACTTGTTTCCAATTTTGTATATTGTTGCGTATTATTTTCTCAAGTTATTATGATTAATCTGTTAAAATAACTTTTTTCCATACTGTATTGGTGAAACATTCAATAGGTATAGGCTAATATTATGTACATACTCGAATTCAAGTTTAAGGGTTGAAATCAAGATAAAGAATGTTTAGGGTTAAAGATCTTGTTTCTCGCTTTTTTAGGGAAAGTGTTAGCCACATTTCTACAGCATGATGTATCTGAAAGAGGATTTTTCCGGCTTTTTCTCTATTCGAACAGGAAAGGAATGGCATCATTTTATCGTGTTTATGATTAAAACCGTGTAGATCGCTAAAAGCTTAAATTAAAAAAATTAACAATTTCTCCATAGTTGGAACTGTTAGTAGGCTCAATGTACGGCCTGGCTGGCAGGTGAAGCATGAGTCTTTTCTACACCTGTCCTTCACTTCCTGTAATAAAAGCTCTCCTTACTCCTAACTGTCATTTCGAGCTAGTTTCCCTAAGGAGGTTAGATTCCAAATTGCCCAATCTATTCAGAGTATGCGTTTAAATATTAACTAAGAAGACCGAAAATTCTCAGTAATTGTTTTCAATCGAATAGAGGTCAAGAGGCACATGGAAAACATGTTGACTTTCGTTCGTATCTCCCTCGGATTAGATACAAACGATTTTACATCTGCGATGTTTATTGATAGGCCTACTGGCTTATTATTACTCTCAATAAAACGCCCAAAGGATCAATATTGACAACTTCATTATTCCGAATTCAGTAACATTTCCCATCCCATTACACAAATGAAGGGCCTTGAACCAATGTTTACTGAGCAACATGATTCTAACCAAGCGACCCCCGTGACACGACCTTCTTTATTTGAGGCTCGGAGGCTTGAGATTTGATCTGCTCAGTAACAATGAATCATATAAATAAAGCATGAACCAATACAATAACAACGAGCCCAAAGACTCCCACCTATAGGACTTTGCGAGGCCCGTCCTTTTATCAATGGATTTATTTATCCGGAAGCAGGATTCGCACGGATTCGCATTCATTATTAATTCTTTGTACTTTTTTTGTTTCTCATGATAGCTCAAGTTCCTGCCGTACACTTAAGTTTTTATTAACCAACTAAGGTTTGCTCCAGCCCTACACTTTGCTTAAAATAATATAGATTTCAGCCTTTAAAGTTGCTTAATAGTTGCTTCATAGTATTTGCTTAAAATGTCTTACTGTTTAGGGGGAAAATACCTTGTGCGACGTTTCATGTAGTTTACTGAACGTCAATCTTTAATAATGCGAGAAGGGAGTTGCTTTCACAAAAACCAACATTGATAGCTAAGATGGGTTGAAATCAAAAGATTCATAATAGAACATTTTTCTTTAATAATTTTAGCTTCTAAATGTCTCTTACACGTATTTTTGCCTGTTGGTTAATGGGTGTTTGAATTGTTGTGGGTCCAGCCCCAAAAGTTGCTTAGCAATTTGGCTATCCAACCCTTGTTGCTTATTGGCTGGTTGCTTATTTAAAAAAAGTGTATTTGAGTTTTGTTCATGTTTATGCTTGTTCTTATTTTAACTATCGTAACTTATTTAATTTATTGATTTGTAAGTATTTGTATCATAGTAATTTATAATGTATTGAGCAAAGAGCCATCTCGATTCTATATTATTACAAAAAGTCTCAATGAAAAAATCAGTTCTTTTCTCATAAAATCTTAGTATTCTCTCCTCCACCATCTCCTCAACAGTTAATCCTCCGCAAAGAGCCAGCAGTAGCTACTAGTAGAGCATTGTGCTTCCTACTACTTCATTCACTAAAACTGTATTTACAAATATCGATTACATTTGTCTCGCAACGGTGCAATGGTGAGCCCACCACAGACAAAATATGTAGGCTTGGGGTTTCAGGCACAAAGAGATGGCCGGATTGTTGATAAAACTGGACATGGAGTTTAAGTTTGTTTTCAATGATACTACTAAGTTTGATTTAATATCTCGATCGTTATCTTCTATTGAATATTAATATTACTGATTCACACATATATATACTTTATTACAACTATTTTACTGCGATTAACGGCAAAATATAACAGATATGCTGTAATTCGCTGGAATCCATTATGCTATGCACAGGTAAAGATGTAAAACCTTGAATGCAAAGGTGCGCCCACAAAGTACATCCATACGAGAGAAGGTCTCACCACAAGCGTAGGCCTATATCTATTGTTGTTTGCTCTTTTTGCGCGCAACGAAGGAGCAAGCTAATAGTTTGGCTGCACACTTTCGTCCACTGGCTGCACATATGTTTGCGAAATTACCGCTGTTCATTCAACACCAGTTTTCGGCGATCCACAATGATGTTCAACTGGACATTCACATTCCAATGACAGAGCCTGCACTGCTTGACCATCAGTAGATATACTGTAGTTCTATTTTCATATTGCGTACTGGGCCGGGAGGGGTCGCAATAGGGTATATTCATGCGCAGGGCCGTCGAGAGCCAACCTGAGGCCCGGAGTGACTCGTAGAATCGGGCCCCAAGGGATTCGGAGAGAAAGTTTCCTGACCACGCCCTTTAGACTCCCAGAAAACGAGGAAAACGCCCTTTTTAAGAAAACTAGTCCAGGAAAATCGGGTTTGAGTGTTCTTCCACCTACTGTACTGTAAGTGCGTGGGTATGTGCAATGAGGAACTAACAAATATAACTAGAAAATGCTAAACAGCAGATGGCCTAAAATATAAGAATTCAAGAAATGTCTGTCGATATATTGAAGCTGCATGGGGTATAAGTTCTTGTAGCATCATGGCGTCTTAACAAATGTAGCTTGGTTGATTTCAAAATATGAGCAAAGTGAAAGCTCCTTCATATACGAAATTCTTCTATGGCGTCTTTGTCTGAGCAAAAGCATGACAAAATCTCATTTGTTGTTTTTCTTGCCATTTTCGATTGTAAGTTTGAATGAAATTGGACTACTGTGGAATATCGCTTCGTTATTCAGCCATTCCGAAAGAGCATCGTACTTTGTTCCAGGTTAATTAGACAAGAAAAGCTTAGGCTTAGCTCGGAGCTTAAGTCCTTCCTGAATATGCAAATCACGTGTGCAAAGTATGTATAGTTTAGGGGTTTATTTGAATATAGAAAACCGATTTTTAATGAAAGTTAAAAGGCATCAGTAATTCGCAGGCCACTCCTAAGGTCTGAAGAGGATTAAAAAACGCCATTTTAATGTTCATTAATAGTAATCGGGTTACCGAAATAAAACGGCATAACAACATACTCTTTTCATACAATCAATTTTCATTCCCTTAGCCATAAGTCTTTGCATTTCTTCCTTTCCTGCAAGCCACATCTTTAGCAAGTCGACCAATAACAATGACGTCTTAAGTCTAGGTTTCTAAATTTCAACAATCCGATCTCTATTGAATCAAAATTCTAGTTTGCTTTGGCTGTGGGCATGAGGAAATATTAGTGGGTTCGGTTCCATCCAGAAAGCTAGCTGAAGGTATAACTCGCATGCTTGAGGGTGCTACTCTTATATGTACTGAATTATACTACAGATTTTCGGTCTTCTGTGCAAGGGGTGGATTGTAACAAAGTCATCTTAATAGATTAGTTCCTCAGTCAGTTTTCTGTGGAAGGTGTGAATTGTGATGTTTAAAAACTAATCTAGTAACAATGATATATCATTGTTGAAGGAGAAATGTGTGTACCCCTATTTAGGGTGGTTCTTCCTTGCCAACCTTCTCCAAGCCAGGGAACGTTCCTTGCATGTTATTTATTAAAAGTTCCAATGACGGCAAAGCACTAGGTTGAATGTTTACATACATAAGGGTGAATTTTTTGCTGTTCTGAGGCGTAGCTGCTCTTGAACACCTGTTTCCATCAGCCAATCAAGCTACATGGGCTCTATTGCGTGGTCCTAAATACTGCACGTTGATTGGCTATTCAGTAATGTAAACAAACGAATTGGTGAATGAAATACAAAATTATCTATGCTACACCCTTGCGTTCTCGAGAGTCATGTCCAGTGCCTTAAATGCCCGGAACGACATAAAAAGGTGTACCAGACAAGGATAGGGTCTGTATGCAACTTGAACTGCATCGAGAACGAAGAAAATATTTCACTGGATACCAAACTTGAGAAAAACGTTCCTTTCTGGGAACATTTTATGATACCCAATGAGAACTTACTAAATGTCCTGTTAAAAGAGACCACTACTTTCATCAAAGTCGACCTACCATTTTGTGAGAGTTTGCATTTATGGAAAGAGCTTTGATAGTAAGTAAGGATGATGTTTACAAAACTGTAATATCTTTTGTCGTTTTTGAGTTATGGACGTATGAAGAGAGGAATTTATGACGTCATAGCATTTACTGATGATACTGATTTACAAGTGTCGATAGCAATACACCAGTCACCCGAATTTCACAAACAATCATCGGTAAAAATCGCCTGTGCGCCCCAGAAAGATAGAACACCAGTGAGAAAGCAGGATGGCAGATATGCCGATGTGATTGGCTAATCTAGAAATTCTTCCGTTACTTGCAGCTAAAACAAACTGGATGATGCCGAGGCTTCCTGAAATAGGCCAGTTCTTTCGCTAAACGTTTGCCAGGCGTAGTTTGAGCAAGGTATAGCAGTGAAAGCGGGGAAGCTAAGAATATTGCTCATGCAAAAGTCTATACTGTACATAATGTAGCCCTCTAAGTCAGTGCCTCATTTAAAACACATTTATTATTTTCATCCTGATTAATTATATTGTATCTAGAATTAATTTAATAATTTCTAGCTTATTAGTTTCATTTTCAGTACTGTTTAAAATTTGCTTTTGGGCTTGTTAGAGTATTTAATGTAATTCACTAATTTTTTCTAATCTAGTTTTTAAACTTTAAGTATGCATTTTAATTAGTTTTGTTAATGCTTATGTTACTATTAATGCTTATGTTACTGTTACAGCTCCATCATGAATGTAAGAAATTGGTTAAGGGCCTTCTCGGCCTATGTACTTTTTACTATAAAAAAAAAATACTGTTCTGTGAATTTGATGAGAGAGTAAGAAGAAAAGATCTTTAAGAGAGGACTAAGAAGTTATTTTCAATTCTAATGAATAAAAGAACAAATGCAAACATCCTTGCCAGCTTAGCAAACGAGGTTTAGCTGAAGTCAAACTAAGTTTTACAAGAACATTCAGCGGCTCTATCAAATTAAAAAACTTAACTCGTTGCCCATGCTAAAATTTTACGGCCATGAATTTCTAGATAACGACATTGAAAGGCTTATAGCTGTTAACAAGAGTTTAAAATTAAAGACAATGTTAAACAAGAAAGCTTATAAAATATGATTGAGTCCAAAAAATGTTTTTGAAAGTAAGAAACGGGAAAAAATGATTTTTTATTGCCTGATTTAAGGACAATACTGCATGAGCGTCAAAAATAAGAAATACTGAAAGAAAAAGGCCATTTTTTCTAGGACTTCGTTCTAATGTACAACTCTATCGCTTTAGTATACGAAATATATTACAAGATGAGAGCATATAGTTTTCATTGCATATAGTTTTCATAGCATATAGACTAGGCATATTCTGTATCCTCGTCAGAACTGAGTTCATTTACTTGTTTCCCAATAAGAAATGGTAGGGGAAGGCATGTACAATACAATACAACCCTTAACCACCACTGGAGGTCTATGGATGTCCGAGACCACAGGACAGTTTCTTTGCTATTTTGGCACCTGAGGGTGGCCTCAGTCAGTACTATCGGGGTCACAGCACGGCCTCGTCACAGGGTAGCCACAGCACCATCGCGGACATAGGACGGCCTCGTCACAGGGTGGCCTTTGCGAAAATCTGCTACAGATTTATACGGCAAACAGAAATTAAAGTTTTGCAGATGAATAAACAACAGTTTTACTACTTAAGAGGTGCTCATAATGAAGACAAGGGTGTGTGAATCAAGAAGAACCATGGCTGGGGAAATATCGTTCCTCTCTATAGTCGTTCTTGTTATAGCGGCTATCGCTCAGACCGAGGCAAATGAAAAAAATGGTTTGTTAATTCTTTTACGTTGAAGTAGTACATATGTTTAGGCATGTACATGTACAATACAACCTTTATGATTTTAATTTTTCATATTAGATCGTTCAGCAGCCTTTAGGTTACTCAGAGGTAGAAAAATCCGTATGGCTTTCTCGCAGCGCAACTTGAAGATCAAACATGTCGTATTGATCATAACATTGCAGAAATCTCTAGTAATGAAGTATGCCCTTGCAGGCATTTTTCAATCGCTTTAAAAAGGCCTATTAAAAACGGGAATAACGGTGTTGCCATTCTATCGAGAGTGTAGAAATGCACTGCAATGCTGTGTCTCCGTTTGTTCTCAAAAACATTTTGCTTAATTTAACATTTTGCATTTTGCTACCAGCTTTTAAGCCTGGTGTCCATTAAATTATTTTTTTCTCTTTATTGCTCGTTACGGCTTTAAGCTGCTACAAAAAACCGAAACAAGCACAGCATCAATTTTATGGAAAAATGTTCGAAAAACCAATGCAAACAATGAAGAGCAATAACAAGCAACAAAAAGCCCTTGCTCGTTACTGCTCTAGAGATATATTTTTCAATAGCTATACCTCTAGAACCAAAGCGAGCAAAGAAGAGCACTTGTTTTTCAATGGAAAAATGACAAACAACAGTAACGAGCATGATAGAGCAGGGAAGAGCAGCTGTGAGATCCAATAAATCCCTGCGTTCCACCATTTTAATAAAAAAAATTGCGGATGAAGAACAACATGATTCCAGCCATTTATGTCTCGACAGCGTTAATGTCTATTGTTAGTATTAATACTTGAAAAATACTTGTATTTGTTACCATTTGGTTATATTTTTGCATATTTTAGTTGCCATCTGTGGAGATCAGATGCATTGGATTTCGTGTGGTAAAGGCGAGACTATTCGGGTACTAGACGCGACGTACGGAAGAAAAAAGAAGGCGTGCGGATTAAAACCGAGAATATTCTGTAGCTCTGGGTCTTCAGTCCTTTCTAAAATTCAGAAAATATGCGAAAACCGCCAATCTTGCATTTTTCATGTTACCGATTCAATACTTGGTAACCCTTGTTTTGGATTTGAAGAGTATCTGGACCTTACGTATGAATGCAAGGGTAGGTAGATAGGCACTGATTAGCCATGCTATGAAAAGTCCTAAAAATATGCTTCTTCGTTGATTAATCATCCAACAAACCCATTATTAAGATGATTATTAAATTGTTTTAATTAATATCCAGTTGACCCTGATCACAGCAGAGCATTTACATGACTCACCTTATCGTCCATAAGTTTATTTTATTCCACTGGAAGTGCATTCTACTCTTCCTCCCGTTTTGAAAGCTCGCCGACAGTTGTGCAAATTTCTGCTATTTTCCTTGCGAGCAATCCGAAATAGGATTCACATCGAGGCTATTACCAGGCTAGGATATAGCAATCAAAAAACTTATTCGGATATTAAAAACTTTACAACTATTGACCACCTATTTCATATTTTACAGCAAAAACTACAATAAAGGAAGGTAGGTAAATTTGTTTTACTCCCAGAGAGTTTCCTTAATCTTATGCTCGCTAAGATACAAAATAAATAAATTTTTGATAGCTGCAAGTGATATACTAGCAAGCTGGCCCTCCTTTCCAGTGGAAAAGTAAAGTCTGCACGTTGGCTAGTGATATACACGACAGAGGAAAAAATTTCGTACTTGAATAGATAAGCTTTTTGAGACAATAAAGGAATAGTTAACTGCCTTAAAAAGAAAATATAAAGTGTTATTTCGAAAATGTTGCTCGGAGTAGTTGGAACATTAACAGCAGTTAAAAGTTGTGATTTTTCGCGCATTCCTGCCCACTGCTCTTTAAACACACATATATACAGCTAGTGGGCAGTATTTAAGCCTTCTTTTCGACGATTCTTGCTGTGAAAGCACGTTAAAGAACCACCAGAAAGACTTTCTACGACAAGGCACCATTAATAATCACGATGAATGACTGTGTACTTGATATATTTCAGCTCACGTCTGCGAAAACCAATTCAGGTTTATAAGCTGTGGAGTTAATGAAGTTATCGATGTTAAATCAGCATTTTATGGTCGGAGATCCAAACGGCCGTGTCAAGGCGGAGATATGAGCAACACTCAGTGCCAGGTAGATGCTACAAGGTGGGCAAAGCATCACTGCCAAGGAAAAGCAAGTTGTGTCCCTTCAGCAACCAGCAGCGGGTTGGGAGATCCATGCCCTGGCATTTTCAAGTACATGAAAGTAGAATACGAATGCATAGATAGATAAGCGTACGTTTTTGGCCAATTATAGTTTGAACAAGTAGTAGAACGCCAAATCCAACAGTATCCTCTGCAATCCTAGCCTTATCTATAGAGAAAGATTTTAGCTATTTTTCTTCACAAGGAAAATGAACTTAAACATGATTTATGGTGTGTAGCATTAGTTGAATAATGTTAAAAATGACATTGTAGAAGAGTTGCCTGAGGATTCTTTTTCTGTGTCTTATGAATATAACTATAAGCAATCCATTTGTTACTATTGTTGATAAAGAGATCATTGCAGAAGAAACAGCAGTAATGTATGAAAGGCTCCTAGAAGGCTGCACTCCTCTGCAGCCTTAGCTCTTGAAGACATTTGGACTTCTTCGATATTTCAAAAGACGTTTCGTATGATGCATCCAATTTTGAAACAGAAAGTGAGTTCAAAGAAAAAGAGTTCTGCGAATGTCATCCATGCCTTAGCTAGATAGTATTTTCTTACGATTATATTCAATGCTTTGGCTTTTAATCAACTGACCTTTTCATTCTGCAAGTTTATCCTTTGCCGGCTTGTTGCCCGATTTTTACATCCTTTGCAACCGCTTCCCAATTTTGAAATCTTTCGGTGTTAGCTATTACTGGAAAAGAACCGAGGGCTCAAAAGTTTTTGCAAAACTCATCCATTGCATTAACTAGAAACCGCCCATGCCTTTGTCTCATCTGCGAATGGCTAATTCTCTAACTCCAAAATGTGAAGCTTTCAAATTTGACCAACGTAATTTTTTATATCAACAAGCAACATATATTAGGAAGGCAAATATTTTGGAAAACACGTTTATGTTACCTTCATTGCTGGAAACACAGCCTAATTCAAGTCCGTAGTGCTAAGAACAACTTATTGTAGAAAAAAAGGAGCAATTTAATATCAAGTTTATATTGATCAAGGGCCATAAAGTAGAGCCTTATTCCTATTACACCCTAATTCCCAAGACAATCATAAGTGGTAAGGACCTCGCTGAGGTGGGAGTTGCAACAATTTTCGAAAACGCTCTAATTTTTACCTTTCTCAATGTTGAAGCAGCTAGATTTACTGGGCTAGGCAAGTTATATTCTCACTTTTACTGTCTTCAAACTACAAGCCGTACACTAAAGAATTGTATTACCTCTTCAGTTGACATGCACAAGTTCAACTTGAATTTTTTTTTGATCAACTGAGAAACGAGATGAAAGCCAGTCAAAAACCAAAGCCAATATATTCTGTAACATATCCACTAACTCTTTGAACATATTTGCTCGCTTTTTCATTCAGTTCTGAAATATAATCTATTTAATTGAAACACTTTCATTCACAGCTTGTGTGTTGTTTCAGAACATAGTGCCATTCAATTTGACAAACACTTATTGAATGTCCAGAAAATTGCAAATTTTTACACACTAATAAGTGTTTTCAAATATGAAAATCTTGTTGCTATTATAATGTCAAATAGAGGATCAGTATCTGCGAAAACTAGCTCACCAACAACTGACAGTGACGTGTTTCATATTTGCAATGTTAATCCAAAAAGAAATAAACCATTTGCATATTAGAGCTTCTTAAATCAAGATTTCTGCAAATGCAACGATTATTGCATTTTATAAAACGAAATTCTGTTGGACGATGAACGAGTAAAAACTGCAGTATTAAAGAAGACATCGGCAGCTGGACGAAAGTACTCGCACTGGATTTTGAATCAAAGAATTTAAAAATCTTAAAATCTAGGCAAAACGAACCTTTCTTGCAGTATTTCAGTATTTCTGAATGTCTGCGAAATCTTTGCTGAATTGCTTCGCTGAGACCAGAATTTCAAACTTCTTCTCTTACTTTTTGAGATTAAACATGCGTTCTTCTCTTACTTTTTGAGATAAAATAAGCATTCTTCTCTTACTTTTTGAGATTAAATATGCATTCTTCTCTTACTTTTTGAGATTAAATAAGTATTCTTTTCTTACTTTTTAAGATAAAATAAGCATTCTTCTCTTACTTTTTGAGATTAAATATGCATTCTTCTCTTACGTTTTGAGATTAAATATGCATTCTTCTCTTACTTTTTGAGATTAAATATGC
>JAACYV020017015.1:2002-13917 GCA_009936425.2 Chrysaora fuscescens
GGGAAGAAGGACGATGTGGGGGAGGGGGTGTGGCGCGGTGGTTGGGGGGCGGTGCGGGGTGGTGGTTGGGTGGGGGGGGGGGGGGGGGGGGGGGGGGGGGGGTTCAGACACTTTTTGGGTTTGAGAAAAGGTGCTCAGTATACCTTGAGGCATGCTATTTTGTGTACTGTATAATTAGTATTTTTTGGGTTTTTTTTTCGTGACAACATCTGAAAAATTAGTCCTAAGATGAGTCTCTCTCTCAATACTGCAGCACATTGCTGAAACAAAAAACAATTATTCGTTTACTGAGTTTAGCATAACAGAAAGTAGTTGCTACATAGGATTTCTGGCTTGAATAAAATAAACGGCTTTTAAATTAATTTCATGTCAAATCCTGTTCTGCTCAGTTGGGCCTGCTTGTTTGTTTTCATTCTGTACTCTTTAGCGATAAGTATACTTTTGGGGGAAAAATCTGCAAAATTTAGTATATTTTTGGGTTAAAAAAAATAATGCTGTGTCTGACCCCCCGTCACCAACTATAGGGAATCCCCCCTGGGATACATATAAAGACCCTTTTCTTGAACAATAGGTGTGTGTGCTTTGAGTCACGTGACTATTATCAGCAGAACACGAAAAACATCTCTGCCATGACATTAGGCCAAAAATTACAGTGACATGTAGAGTTTTCAATGCAACCATAACAGAAGTTCAAATACACGAAGACCGAAAATAAGTTCTAAATATTTTCATTATAGAAAATAAAAATGAAAAATACAAAGGGAAAAAAGTCCCCCAGCCCCTAGACGCACCCGCGATCCCCGTTCAGTTTCCTTGTGTATGCCTGTCGAATGGTAATAAATTCCAAAAATTCTTCTACCATTGTTATCTATTTGTTTTATTTATTTTAACTTTTTGTTTTATTTATTTTGATCATTTATCATGAAACGGAAATTACGTTATTGTGGAATGCTTGTTCATCACCTTTGTTGACCAGCCAAGCCTCGTTTCAGCGCTGTTAAACGTGTGGAATTGTGGAATTGTCAAAAAAGTAGAAAAGAAAGAAAAACAAGACAAGTGATTTGCAGTATTGGTTTATATATAAATATACTGAAATAAGTTTTTAGGTAAACCAGAACCACCAACCCATAATAGCCACTGATACAATTTAATTTAATTGATTTTCGAGAAGAATACTGAGCCTTTACCAGTCTACACCTTGGGCGGAGGCTGACCGGGTAAGTGAGAGATTTTTTTCTCTGATGATACTGCCTTTGCCTTTGGCCTGGTAGCGAGGTAGCCTAGGCCCCATCACTCACAGACCTGTTGTTTGTGTGTCTCTCGAATTCGTTGGTCTCTCTACAAACTTAAGCAGCTCGAAGTACAGGTAAAATGCTGGTCGATAGGCTGAAAGTCTAAACTTCACTGTTATTATGAAGTATGTTGACTAATCATCCCCCTTCCTATAGAATAGACCCCCGCCCGCTTGTTTGAAGACCTTGCGATAAAGCCTCAAAAGTCGTAAATAATGATAAACGATAAGTATTTGACCGGCAAGATTGATATTTTCCACGGGGCTGGGGCGATATTATCCTTGTTTCGTAGTCCTTTGCTGATTGTAAAGTATTTTTAGAAGAGAAAACAGTGTATTTTATGAAGCTGTCAACAATTGCCAATTTATCAATTATGTTGATGGAAAAATTGGTCGTTAGTTTTTTCATGGATAGATTGATAGAATCCCAGAAGCTGAGTTATGAGGATATGGTACCTTGACTGAAGCTGGAGGCTCCTATGATTCAATATATGGCTTTTTAAGAGAACAGTTTTGAATTTTCCTTCATTTATTTTTAAGAAGTGCAACCAAGTCATTTATCAGTGTATATATTTTTTGCCCAGTGAATGTCTATGTGTCTATGGTGTCACAACTTTCTCTCTTGCACCTTGCTGGATCTCTTTTATCTCTTATCTGCAGAATAACATTTATTTGTGTCTTGATCGAATGAGGGATTATATTAATTTCCCTAGAATGCCTACGCTAAACAAGGATAAGGCAGATAAGGCATCCAGCTCAACAAAAATCAAGAAAAGAAAATCAAATTTGCAGCGTTCAAACACTTTTAATTCATCTTACGAGAATTCAACCAGAAAACCTGTTACATCAAGCCCTTCAATAGAAAAGAAAAGTAATGTTGGTGGTGCACCATTTCCAGAACCAAGATACACAAAAGCTGTTTATTTATTGCTGGAAGCAAAAAAATTGGCAAGAGAGATTGAAGAAAAGAGAAACACAGGTCAGCTATTCAGAAACAAAATAAGAGGAAGTAAGTGGTCGCAGCTATGCATTCTTTATAGTATTTCAATTCTTTCCTGCCTCTTTTGTGTAATGGCAAATCTGTATTTTTCAGTCACTGCATGGAAAAAATTTACCAGCCAAAGATGAAGATCTCCTTTTGCCTGGCCACATTTTAGCTATACTGATTGCTCTTCAAAACAATAAATATTATTTCTTTAAAATCAAATTTTAATTTTTCTACTTCAGGTGGCAGAGGATATAGTTTCAGCAGACCAGGGACCCCTAATTTTGGTTAGTACCCTCTTCATGCTCCTGTCAGATGTAGCATTTTTAGAAAGCATT
The DNA here is from genome assembly GCA_009936425.2 of Chrysaora fuscescens. NCBI lineage: Eukaryota > Metazoa > Cnidaria > Scyphozoa > Semaeostomeae > Pelagiidae > Chrysaora > Chrysaora fuscescens. The sequence goes on from JAACYV020017015.1 coordinate 4,617, forward strand.
CGTATTATGTTTTGGGTGCTTCAAATCGCTGCTTTATAGTGTAAATTAGCACTAGACCATAAATGAAACATCCAAACATAAATGCATTTGTTTATACCTAGAACCTCATATATATCAACCATTGTCTCTAGTTTCTTAGAAACAATTTTAAATTCAAGTAAGTTTAATGCAACTTTTCATTTAATTTGACAGTAATTAAAAGTGCTTCATTCAACTCCTGAAAACCTCAAATTTCAACAATAAAATTGCAACACAAGCCAGGAAACAGAAAAAGATGCTCTGATAGATCAAATTTATTTCCTCAGCTCTGGCTTTGTGTTATGCAATATTGATGATGATGATTCCCACCATCATTTATCTTAATCTTCTATACCTGCCTTCCTGTAACTCTTTGTACAGGTGAGACCCCTTTTTCTTTGATATAATACGGTCTGAACTGTCTTTTTTGCAAGTTGATGCACCAGGCTGTATTGTGAAACAAGCAAAAGGGAGGGCTTTGCAAGATGTTTCTCGACGATGCGAAGAATGTGGAAGGAGCCTTGATGCAGGAAAATATTCACAGGTTAGAGGGTCTTATATAGCTGGGAACTTTATGACAAATTAATTGCGATGATCTTAATAGTGGGAGTAGAGCTTCCGCATGCACATTAGATTAAGATTTCAAACACTCAGCTGGAGCACTGAGCAGAGAATACATTTGCATGGGCGATTGTAAGATCGCATAAATAAATTTTCAAGTTTGCTTGCATGGGCACGGGCAAGGGCAAACACCAAACGTGAACAATGAAAATTGCCACCCTTCAAAAACCACAACTTAACATTGTCTAAGAACACAGCTATATTGTAAAAGCATCGGTTAGAGAAGTGGGTATGCATCATTGTTGAAAGATGGTACAAGATTCGATGGTACAAAATCCATAAAATCCATGGGAGTACTTTACCCCAAGAATCTGGATGAAGAGTATTGATCAAGAAGAACTAAGTATGTAGGACCATGGAAAAGGATATTGGAATTCAAGCTAAGCTACATGAGTTTTTAATGCCTTTGCCGTTCTTGTGTTGGGTGTAATTAGCCCCCATCTGTCCTCAAAACTCCCATATTCTTATACCAATTTTTGGCCATTCGGTTTGTTATAAGTCGCCATATAAAAAATCTCACTTAAAAGATTTTAAGGTTCGCAAAAGTAGAGCTTTACTCATTGTTGAAAGGTTAGCTACACTGGAGAGAAAAGCATTCGGTTCTTAGCAAGTACTTTAAAGCATTCAGCTTTCGATGTTTGCTTTCTGCAAAAGAAGATTGCAAGGATGCCAGTGAAACCACAGTGAGTTTTCCGAAGAATTTAAAAGCTGCACACAGCTCTCATTGAGCTTCCAAAACTTAAGCGAGAAATAGGCAAGTCTATACAGAATGATGGATTCAGATTATTGGAGCTGGTCAAGTTGGGCTACCCAGCTTTTGAATCAAAGCATCCAAGAAACCGTTAATGGTGAAGCAACATAGTTAACTTTGGCATGCATTCAGCACTGTCAGGTAACAAAAATGCTGCGACTGGGAGGCACATTCTCCTCTTAAACCAGCTTTTGAACCGAACATCCAAGAAACCATTAATGGTGAAGCAACATAGTTAGCTTTTGCATGCATTCAGCACTGTCAGGTAGAAAAAATTCTGCGACTGGGAGGCACATTCTCCTACTAAACCAGCTTTTTAACCGAACATTCAAGAAACCATTAATGGTGAAGCAACATAGTTAACTTTGGCCTGCATTCAGCACTGTCAGGTAACAAAAATGCTGCGACTGGGAGGCACATTCTCCTCTTAAACCAGCTTTTGAACCGAACATCCAAGAAACCATTAATGGTGAAGCAACATAGTTAGCTTTTGCATGCATTCAGCACTGTCAGGTAGAAAAAATTCTGCGACTGGGAGGCACATTCTCCTACTAAACCAGCTTTTTAACCGAACATTCAAGAAACCATTAATGGTGAAGCAACATAGTTAACTTTGGCCTGCATTCAGCACTGTCAGGTAACAAAAATGCTGCGACTGGGAGGCACATTCTCCTCTTAAACCAGCTTTTGAATCGAACATTCAAGAAACAATTAATGGTGAAGCAACATAGTTAACTTTGGCCTGCATTCAGCACTGTCAGGTAACAAAAATACTGCGACTGGGAGGCACATTCTCCTCTTAAACCAGCTTTTTAACCGAACATTCAAAAAACCATTAATGGTGAAGCAACATAGTTAACTTTGGCCTGCATTCAGCACTGTCAGGTAACAAAAATGCTGCAACTGGGAGGCACATTCTCCTATTAAACCAGCTTTTGAACCGAACATTCAAGAAACCATTGATGATGACGCGATGCATTTTACTTTCAATTCTTATCTTTACGATGATAAGATTGGGAGTGATATAATCGTAAGCGCTGTAGACAGTTACCTTACAAGAAGACGAAAGATAACATTAGCTGAGCCTGCCAGCAGATGAAAACACGTCAATGAAAAAATAACTATCCGATGACTGCCTGACTGATAACGATTTCTGGGTTCAAACAGTGAATCAATTTCTGTCGATAGACTTTGAAAAATAACAACTGTGAACACGCTTTTTGGACTCTTTATTTCCCTTTTGTAAAACCATATAATATAAGGATATTGATAAGTAACAAATTTGTTAGTAGGGCTCTTCTAAGCTTAACCAGGTGTATGATTTGATCCCTAATTTTGAAATCTCCATTACAGCACCAAGGACAGTCTTATTGCAATGTACCTTGCTACAGCATGTTATTTAGCTCTCTCAATGTGAGCAAAAAATCAACAGACTCTGACGATGATACGCCAGATAGACTTTCTTTGGAACAAAAGAAATTTAGGTACGTCGATTAATGTTCTTGATAAATCTGTGAATGCGTACTGTACGAATAATATATATTTTTGACAGGCCTTGCCTGTGCCATCAACTAATAAAGGTTTTGTGATCGTAAAATTAAATGCACTTTTCATGATGGCTTGTGATTGATCAAATTTTCTTTGGTTTTGGAGATCATGTTTGAATGTTCAAGATTTCATTGCAGGAACTCACTAATTCCGAAACTTCGAACATACAACACATACTATGCAGAGACACCATTCCAAATCACTTGTAAAGAAGTAAGTTACAACTTTTAAAATTCCCAAACCAGGAAATATCAAGGTTTTTTTCTTTTACTGGTGAATTTGTGAGTTGATTGTTTTGCGACCAACATTGTTCAAGCCAAATAGACTGTGTACTCCCGGGTGTTCTCCCAGGCGGGGTGTTCTCCCAGGCGAGGAAGAGGAATCTCAGCAGCCAGCGCATGTCAAAGCAACGCTCTAAGTAGGCGGGGCTTGAATTGAAGTTATCGTTTTCTACCCCTAATGTCAAATATTTACAGTTACATTCATGATTTAAAAGATTACTGCGTTCTTTGTCAATTTTGTAATCTTTTTCAACCAGCTGTAATTTTTAAATGTATTGACTAATATAACGAAGAAAGAAACGAAATAATTAGAAAGTTTTTTTTAACAGTCAGGACACTGGAAGCTTGGTTAGGGCCAGTGGATATGTATAGGCTGATAAAAGTAAAACCCCATCGACCCAAATTCAATCTAGATTGCTAAAATGTGATCGCTTGAAATTGCTCATCTATCGAAGTTGCATGCCCTTGTTCCCTGTGTCCACGCCAAAATTGCATCTTCGTTTGAGCATGGGCCAATAGCTTCACACAGCCAGGGCTTTTCTAACAGGGGGTCTGCAGTTAATTGTGAACTTAGACTAAACTTGGATCGTGGACACCTCAATTATATTAATATATTTGATAGTTTCAGGGCAAGCTTGTCTTAGATGGAATTCTAAAAGTTTATTGGGGTTTAAAAAAGCCAGTGACGTTAAAGTCGAGGGATACAGCATACTGGAGAAATTTCCATCCTGAAAATGTATCAGAAACATCACAAGGTTCTCCAAAGACAGCTGCAAAAAATAACAATAATAATGCTAATCGTGAAGTTGATTCAAAAAAAAAGAAAATAGTGAGTTGAAACCAGCGGTTGAAACATTCTTTAGATTTAGAACTTGTCTTTAAATGATATTTTTGCTTTCATTTGACAGCTGAAACTTCGTAAGAAGCAACTGTTGATGATTATGGGTTTATTTTCGTTGCATGGAATTTGTGCACTTACCTAGATTTGGATGTCCTGTTCATTTCTTCTCTTTTTTATGATTACCACAAGGCAAAGAGCACCATAACTCTTGATTGAATTCGATAGGTTATGTAAAATGTTTTGTAAGACTTAATTGATTTGATTTCTCCCTCTTAGCCAATTCCGAGACCAAAAAGCACAACAGCCAGTGCAAAATATGGATTGGCAATCAAAGATAATGAAAATTCTTTTCAAGCGCCGACAGTCAGCTCTTCTATGAAAAAAGCAGCTAACAATGATGTCGTTTGCTTCAAAGGATTGCCAAGGAAATCAGAAGTAAGTCTCGCGGTTTAATCAAAGGACCTGATTATATTCTTCATCAGATGTTTTGACACTTAATTTCAAAACAGATATAACAAGCTTAAAAGTATTTTATGTTGCGAATTAAAGAATTGTATTTAACATACAGTTTTGCTGGTAAAGTATTCCTTATCCTTCACCAGACTCAAGGGAGTCTTAAGGAATCCTCGTAGCCTCACATATTTATACTTTGCGTTTCTGAAAATAGGAACATCATTTCTTTTGAGATCCTTGTGATGTAGTTTATCGCGAGCATGGCTTTGCTACTACCAGGGATACCAAGAAAAATATATTTTGCTTGCTATATTTGTTGTCAATAGTTATAAATAGATAACACAAACGGTTGGGCAGGATATGACAGGAACAATTCAAAGCTGTGGTGTGCCTTTACCTCGAAGATTCGGCTTCCACACAGCAAAGTGTACGATGCGCTACGAAAATGATGGCGCCGTCACATCGCTCAACACAAGTCCATCCGCAATTTGCTCTCCCGTCTTTGTCTCCCTGGTTACACTGCTATGATTAGTGGCGCGATGGGTAATAACGCTGTAATCGATTACAGTAATTAATGATGCATATGCCTATTCGAATTCATCTGCCACTAGTTCCATTTATGTTTTAATTTGATTGATTAACAGAGATGAACGCATTTTACCCCTTGTTGGATCTTTTAGAAAACCTCATTCGTTCCGCCTTATGGTTCGCCTACTACATTACGAGTATCTAATAACTTGACAAAGCAAGATGTGGTTACAATGCTGTTGAAGAAGTTCCAGGTATTTACGTTGTCATTCTAGTCAAAAAGTACTGCAAACATTTTTCCTTTGCTTGAAATGTTTTCCTTTTTTTGGTTAGCTAATCCTTATTGCTTTGAATAGTTTTAATGTAAATGTAAACATATTTATCCAGCCGACAGTGGAAAATATCTTGCTACTTGGCAGTCATGTGACTTTGATATTGGTTTCAGAAACAATTAGTGTAGATGTAAACCGAGATAGGAAGGAGCACTGCGAATTGCATACAGAGATTATGAACTAGGCACGGAGATGTTTTAACGGAAATCACAATCTTCCCTATGCACAGAGGACATTTAATGATGCTTTTTTACCATGATTTGCGAATATAGCCCTTGTAACTTTATAAATCATCTGTTCTGTTCCACTTTGAAGTGGTTTTTGCATGTGTTACTTAAACTGATTTTACCTACTTGATCGTTGCATGGTAGCTACGTGTGGTCCCGACTTTTCGCACTGCGAAATGAAATGGGATTCTACTTGCCATGAATATAAATATTCTTACGTGGATGTGAAAATTTCCCTACATGCGCCGTAATTTCATACCTAGAGTGAAAACCGCAAAGGAGACCTTTCAAATAATTTATCTCTTTATAAATTAACGCTGGCAGGGAGCTGATGGGATCGGGCCATGGCCCTTCTAATCTTGAAGCCCCTTAATTGTACTGCAATGTCTGCAAAATTCCCCCCACTGAGTGGCTGTATTGCTATATAACATTTTAAGGGGCTTGTCTTTCGAAAGGATTTCTAGAGTTTTCATTCTGACAATTTAAGATACATTACGCTTTTGTGTACAAGGGCCTGTTTGCAACAAATTTTCAATTTATGGCCTGTTTGTAAGAATAGTCCCGCTAGGGTTGCCATTGTTCAAGGCTCGAGCTCTAAATTTGAACTGTTTTCTCGCAAAATCCACTTAACGTTTACCTCTGGCCAACAACATGTCGTTTTGTCAGATTGCAAGGAAAGCATTTATAGGGAAGACATTACATCTACTCTAGGCTTGTAAAAACCCAAGGGGGAAATCTAAAAATAGAATACGCGTAAGAACTCTAGTGGTGCTTTAGTGTTGGATAATCCCACTTCCTTCCGATAAAGCCGTATGTCCAGCAAAAAGATTTCCATGAATTCTTTATGTTGGATAACGTTGGCACGGTGTTCGTGATCTTTTATCTTCTGCTTCTGCTAAATCTGTTAAGAAATCACATTCTGCAATCTGATATATCCCACACACTTCCGCTTGACCCCTTGTGTTACTCAATGCATCCTTTTTCCCGATTCTGTGAAAGTGATTTACTGAACTAATGGAGTTTGCCAACAAAAACGCATTTAAAGAGTTCGTTTGCTGAAATTTGATGTAAATTATTAAATTTTACATTGTAGATTATTGATAAACCATCACAATTCACGTTGTTTACTGTCTATGAAAGTGGAGGTAAAGATATCAAAACTTTTTAGAACTGTTGAAATGTATATAAAATCCTCTTTCTGCAATGATATAAGCATCGCATAAATTTATGGTAATCATGAGGTATTTAACTTGCCTCTGTATGATGTCCTGAAACGGTTGCTTTTTGATAAAATTGTCAATATGTTTACGTGATGGTCTGCTAAGAGTTAGAAATTAGGTTGCTAAGCAAGGAGGATGGTACATGTTTCTGCTCGCATTATTCATAAGATTTTTCCAAATAAATCATTCTTTAGACAATATACCAGGTGATTTGCTTCTCATGTGACACCTAACTTTGTTATTATGATGCTAGCCATTAATATTATAGAAGTAGGGCAGAAATACGTATTTACATACTGAAAAACTGTTTCTTAGAAAGACTAAGCGAAATAATTCATAGGGATATATGACCATGTATTAAAACTTCTCAGGTCATAGCAATGGTCACCCCATAATGTAAGAGCAATAACTTCTATTCGTTTTATGCCGTTTTTTCCTTTGAGGTGTAAAAAGGCTGAAAGCAAACATTTCTCCGCTCATCCAGCGACTCTCTCTAGGCCCATGTGAGGTAAACTGCCTAAATTTAAAGCCTTTTTTTCATCCTTTGTATGATACATTTTTCTTAGATACTTCAACCCTGTATCGTCTTAAACATGTATTCATAAAAAAGAACAATATAAAATTAACATGAAGAAAGGATTCTGTAAACGCTGTCAATTGATACTGTTTTAGCAGTTTTGATGCAATTATTCGATACTGTTAATGAATGTTTTGGAGTACACACATGGATTTGGTGAACATAAATATATTTCATTGCTATATACATTGCTTATACCTACAGATATAGGGCTTCAGAAGGTAGTAATTTCCTTTAAAACATAAGGGAAACTGTATAAGGTAGTGCTATGGCAGTTTGATCCTAGTAATTAGTTAAACGAGAAGAATATATCCTCTCTTCAACTACCTGGAAAGTTAAGACAGATTACCTTACGATTGTAGCGCAATTATCTTTTTTATCTTTTGCTGCTGTTCACAGGACGTTTCAAAGATTTTCATCATGGAAACAGCGATTCAACAAGACGTTCCTCATGAGGTTGAATATTTATATCTATATTTTCCTTGACCATTATGACAATTTTTATTCGTTATCGTGTGTTAGTGAGGAATTACCCTATAGGAACAGTTAAGTGCAGAGAAGTCTTTAGGAGTTTGGATAACTGAAAGCTTTGGATAACTGACAACGCCGGTAATCGTAGCTTAATTCATATTATCATATACCCTGTACCAGATACAGGATTTATGGTGTTTATTTGATAATTTTGATAGTGTTCAACCAATTAAGTAGGAGTAGCTTAAAGAATCGATATAACCTATCAGCATAGAATCCTGCGTTGCAACGGCTCTTCGGTGACGAGGAGGATGCTCGCTGCAAAGGACGACGAAAACAGGTACACCACAGAACAACAAACAACACAAATCTCTATTAAATTATTATTTTTTTTCACCGGCAGGTTGCTTCATATTGCAATTTCGCAATGTATGAACTCGAAACCTTTCTCCAAAAATTCAAGGAAGAGGAAGAGCGGGAAGTGCAGAAAATGATAGAACGGTAAGCATAACGATCCTTGCTCTTTCAATGCTTCTCTTTATTTCACGGTAAAAAGAAAGTTTAGAATAGCGCAGTTGTTACACACCTTTCTTGTCCCCTTTTCAGATACAATGATTACAAAGAAAGCCTGAAAAAGAGGATACTAGAGCTTCAGCAAAATACCAAGGTCACTCGTGTCTAGACAAAACTCTTGGCACCGGAATACGATCTCTTTTGATAACTTGTAAATCTGCGAATTGCAAAACATTTGCGTATTTGAGATTTTATATCGTTTCATCTCCATAATAAGATCAAAACTGCGAAGTAACCATGATAACAAATTACTCCTGGAAGGTTATAAACATTGCAAGGTAGAAGCTCTGACTATCCTAAATGAAAGAATAATTGCCATAAGAGTAGTTGCCTCGTGTGAAAAATACTGATGGCTAACTGGCACTGACAATTCACCTTAAAAAATCGAAATATGAACCTTTATTGATCCGCATTTGTTAACTTTATTTCAGGTAATTATAACGATTTGAATTTTTATTGATGAAATTTTTAAGGAATATATATTTAGTCTGCTTTTTAGTGAAACACAGATTGGCATTTTGTAGTTTATTAACTGTTTCCATGCTGTCACTTTCCCCCCGTAGTTTTATACTCGTTGTTTATTGTAAATGAATTCCAAATTTACTCGAATTAGCTAAGTGCGTTTATATCATATTGTTAGATAAAAAATGTATCTATCTACAAACAAATTGTTATAATAATTAATTTATGTTCAGATGCAAGGAACTTCGCATAAATTTACAAAAAGTATTTTTTATTTCATTGTGTAGATAAATATTTATAAATATTAATTGTTTATCGCTATTAAGTTCAAAGATCAGAATTATATGCAGATTATTTTTCAGCAGTGCTGTGCCTTAGGTTGTTATATCTTCATTTGA
>JAACYV020017237.1:0-13909 GCA_009936425.2 Chrysaora fuscescens
TGAAAACTCTTTAGTTTATTTATATTCCTATCTAAAACGGCGTGAGCAGTGTGTTAGAATAAATAACACCTATAGTTTATTTCAGACTCTCCTGTCAGGTGTCCCTCAAGGCTCTGTTTTGGGTCCAATTCTTTTCAACTTTTATATAAATGACCTTTTTTTATTTCTAAGACAAGCAACTATTTTTAACTATGCTGACGACAATACCCTAGGTTTCTTTTCGCAGAATATACCTGATCTAGAGAAAGTTTTGGAAGAAGAGTCCAATTTTGCCTTGGATTGGCTAGCCTATAACGAAATGATTGCTAATCCTGATAAATTTCATGCCATAATTTTAAAGAAGGACCGATCTGACACGCTGGTATTAATATTAGCATTAAGGGTCATAATATAAAAACAGAATCAACTGTGAAACTGCTTGGTGTCAAACTTGATCATAAGTTGAATTTTGACCCTCATATCTCTGATTTGTGTAAAAAAGCAGCGAATCAGCTGAATGTTTTGAAAAGATTAAAACAATTTATTGGTTTAGAAACAAGGAAACTTCTAGTCCATAGTTTTGTGTATTCAAATTTCAATTATTGTCCTCTTGTATGGCGTTTTTCATCTGCTAAATCTCTGCATAAAGTTGAACGGATACAAGAACGTGCTTTACGATTTCAATAAAATGATAACAACAGTTCATATGAAGAACTATTGCAACGCGCTGGAAGATGTTTTATGCAAGTTTCTCGCTTACGCAGCTTTTGTATCGAAATCTATAAGACAATGAAGAAATTAAATCCTTCTTTCGTGCAACAGCTATTTCAATTTAAATCTTCTATTAACCAGAATCGCTCAATGAGAAATCTCCATGATTTACAACACTATAGGCCAAATCAAGTAACCTTCGGCTCTAATAGTCTTAGGTCTTGAATGAAATAAGATCTGCTGAAACTCTCAAAATTTTTAAACGAATCATGAAACAATGGGATGGCATACAATAAACTTGCAATGTATGCCAGTTCAATACATCTTAAGGGTTTTAGATAGGGTGGGTTTGTAGTTTATACCTGGTAAACTTAGTTTGTAAATTTAAATATATTAGTTTATTGTATGTAACCATGTATTTGTAGCGTATGTAGTGTATGTAGTGTATGAAACAAATGCATATAAATGTTAATATTCGAATTAGATTAGTTTCTTAAATTGTATTTAAGAAGCTAGAGATTTGAATTTCGAATTAAAATAACTTGACAACAAAAACAACAAGATTACATTTACGTTTATGTGTACCTCATTATCATAATTTAGTATATCTTGTATCCCTGTTATGTTAAGCTTGTTGTCTCGTGCTCAGTGAAAAATGGCTGCCTAATTCTTTTGCTTGCCTCCTGCATCCAATCAATTTAACAATACCCTGGATAGATAAGCTGGTTGTTGTGTCGATGAGTTGGCGACGACCAACATCTACCTTGAGACCAAAATTGGCGAGGAAATCAGCACCAAGAATCGGAATGGGGAGGTCAGCAATGATTAAAATCCATCGAAAAGTGCGACGAAGTCCGATATCCAAAGTCATGGATTTTTCGCCATACGTGGAGATGGGTGATTTATTGACAGCTTGCAAGGTTAAAGGAGATGAGCGTTGTTTGTCAGATAAGGAGGAGGAATTAGACTAATATCGGCGCCTGTGTCCACCAAAAAACGGGTTCAAGTAAAACGATCAGTGACATAAAATAGGCGACTTGGTGATGAGTCAGGGGGACTTGCCGCCTCTAACCGCTGGCTTGAAAGTTTTCCGGATGTGAGGGTGAGGTGTGGGTGTTGTTTGAGACTAGAGGCCATGTAAAGATACTAAAAACAATGTAAAGATACTAGAAATAAGATAAACAACGCAAATGTAAATTGATGTTAATTGATAAAGGAAAAGGCTAGGCTGGGAAAGGGATGACAAACCTAACTAACGCAATGTGATGCCGCGTGTGACGCAAGAGAATGTCTAGAATAAGCGCGTGGTAATGTGAAGGAGAAAATGACAAATGAATGGGCTAAGGAAAAATGCTAAAAACTAAATGGCCTAAATGTAAGAATACGCTGCAAAACAAAGATTCGAATTGTTTACCTCAGAAATGTGCTAAATCCATTACATGGGGATTAATATGTTAATCCCTGTTAATCACAAACAAGGCGATTTTGCCCAGTCCGAGGTTGGTAAGTTTACTAGTTATTTTTGGGTAGCATCATATCCGGTGTTGTTTAATCTCATTGGTTTAGCTTAGTGCCTCGTGGGGAAGATCATGGTGTGGGAATTTTAGATACCCAATTACGTACGTGTGGGAGTGCACTTTTTCGAATAAACAAGTTGCACAGTGGTGCTTTAGTGTACAAACGAGTTATTCCCCACCCTCCTCTCCCTAATTCTGTTGGTTGTCTGTCTATCTTATTTTTGTCTGCATCCTTTCTTCCATTCTCAATCGTCTTTCTTTTTCAACGATTTGACAGGTGCTTCAGTATTTGGGCTACGGGGAAATTATATGTATTGTTTCCCTGTCCCAATCATCGTTCCTAATAGTATCAATTTCTCAGGCAAATTAATGGGCTGGAACACTGAATAGTCCAAACATATTTTCCTGAACCGTGGTCGATCCTAGAGTAGGGATTAATCATCAGTCATACAGAGACAATGATGAAGAAAAAAAGTCTTCAGGAAAGGCTAAGTGCATTCCAACAGGAGAAGAAATAGAGAACGCAGTCGTCAAAGACATTTTGCTTGCTTTTCGTGATGCCGCTTATAGCACTGGTTAAGTTTGGTAAAGAATGAAAAGAGTTTTTTCTGTCCAACAACACGAATGAAGCTAAACACTGGCACTGTAAAGAAAAAGAAAAGTCAACAAAGCAGTTGCTGTTATGAAAGAAGATAGCCAAGCATTTTTTTTGATTGGTGTCTGATAGAAGTCTGAAGGAAGCTTTCAGTTATGCACCTATATCGTCCTTGCACACCTATCCCCAATACCAACTATCTATTATCAACCTTCATCACCTATAGCTAACGTTCTTGCCCTTTGCTGTTGCTAACCCGGAAGGAAGCTATAGACAGTCCGACAAAGCATCGTTCGTAAGCCATAAAAACGTACACAGAATGGTTGAATGGGCTGTTACGTTTTTTGGAGCCTCATGCAGAATCACTACTGTGTATCCGTGTAACATAAATGCATAAAGAGTGATAGCTCGGAATTGATCATAGACAGATTTGCAATTTCATGTCAGCGCCGGATTGGTAGTGCGAAATCCAAATGTCAAAATCAAATTAAAAGCTGCTAAGAACCCAATCTGAATCTAAAAAAAATTTGAGTCAGCAAAAAATATCTAATTCATTAAACACTATTAAGGTGTTAAAATATCTGGAAGAGGCAAAAATTTGTAATTTTTTTTGGGTGTATTTGGCCCATGGCCGCTGCTCAGTCAGCAATTGATCAAATGAATTATTGGTATTTTTCAAGCAACGGATTGATTTATTGATGTATTCAAGCAATTCGCGCGCAATGCAACTGTAGGTTTACTACTAGGCAATTTTCCAGGTTGATGGATCAAAAACAAGTTTATTTTGAAAAAATTTCAGATTCAATTTCAGTAACCAGGTAGGAAGGTACTAGAGGTAGAACAAGCTGACAGTGACACCAGCAGCCTCTGAGGGTTGGAAGGGTCCTTCACCCAGCCATGAGTACACTGGAGTGACATTTGAGCATTTGCCAGGGAGAGAACACTCGACAAGAAAGAGGATCCTACTTCCTTCTGAACCTCATTAATAAATGCAGGAGCCATCGCTGGATGAAACTACAGAGTCTATCACCGAAGGATGAAATTTTGAACTTAACATGCCTGGACTGTTGGCCTGGGAACTATGCCAAGCCAACAAAACGATGATCAAAAATGGAATTGGAATACGCGTGGTCCTCCGTATTATCTTATATGGCTAGGCCACGGATGATTCTGGTAATTAACCTAATGTTAGTAACAGCAAATTCACCCAGAAATCATGACAAATGATTGCCTAAGATCCCAAACCCGTATTAATCTTTTGATATGGGTTTTGACGCGAAAAAAAATTCTGAAACGAATTTAAGTCAACTTGGATCAATCTCACCTATATAGATAATTGTAGGAAATTTTCTTCCAAATAAAATGAGAGCTGGAAGGACATCCGAATGAAATTTCAAGAAAAAGGATGGAAATATTGAAGAAATTCATAATATTTATAAATAGTGCCAGTTAACAAATATTGATGTAACTAAACAAATGAATAGGCCTTAAATGCTGGAAAATCTCGCACCCAGGCACAAAACAATTACCTAGCGCAACATGGTATTGGCACTGAGACATTATCATGGCTTTTTCTTTCTTGGCAATTAGAACCATCGGCATTTCGAGTCCAACTTTAGGAATTGGCGACCTTCTATGCTTCTCGTACACAACCTTCTACAGTACCTCTGTAATTCAAGAGACTTAAACAAAGCGAATTCAAGAAACGAAATTTGAAATTGAAGTTGACCCCTTCAATGATATGTAGATGATGTTCTTAACGTGTTTATGTATATTATGGAAGCTATTCTCTGACGTATACAATAGCTGTATTCTTTTGAAATTTGAATTCAAAACCTCAGTCTCTCCTGGACTGCCTACACAAACGTACTGACCAGTTTTCTCAGAGGCTTGGGTGTACTTCAATGTCGCATGGAGGGGCGAAAATAAAGGGAGCCAAAATTGCAAGCAGGCAAAATTAGAGTAGCATACATAGAAAGAGACTACCTATTTGAACTTAGAAAAAATCTTAACATAGAAGTGACATATGCCATTGATAATCATAAATAAGTTCATAATTGTTAATGATTTCAATCAAGAGAACAGGGCCTCAGTGCCTTAACGATAGCTTGGTGGTCAATGATTAGCATACATAGGAAGAAAGTAACTTGTCGTGAAAGTTAACGTAGTCATTTTAGACCCTTCCTTATCACCATCATATCATTTCTGGGTTTACTAAACTATTTCCTTTTTTGTCATCACTGTATCAATTTCAACTCACGCGCACAATTCACTCCACTTATATACAAATAACTTCATAATCCTAACCCAGCTAACTTCCCTAATATGGTACGTTTTATTTAATCTAACTTCTTCGAAACAACTTTAAACATCTTGTATGTAGAGTTCAGTTTAGTTCAGTAGATTGTAAATACGTAACACTCGTCTCTTTCTCTGGCTCCGTGTTCTCTGCACGTAAAGTTGGAAATTCTCTGGAACAACGGAAGACGAAGGATGGGATTTTAGTCAACATCAACTAGCAGTCACAATGTTCCTAAAAACTAATCAAACAAAGAGTAAAGCCTAGATATAGGACAATTCATGTATGCCATTAAAAGTTATGAAAATCTTTGTGACTGTTTCAATATAGAGAACAGGGCAACAATGCTTCGACGATTGCATAACATGACGTTGGCAAGGACTAGCATACATAGGAAGAGAGCAACGATTTGAAAAATGAATTACACCTAAAAACAGTGAGAGTCACATACGACATTGATAATGTAAATAGCTTTTTGTCGGTTATTGATTTCAATAGAGAGAACGGGGAACCAATGCTAGACAATTGCATGGAATAATTTTGGCAAGAAGTAGCATACATATGAAGAGGGTAATTATTCAAACAAGAGTAGAGCCCAAACATAATATAAGTCACATATGGCATTAATAATGATAATGATCTTTATGAGGGTAAGTTATTTCAATAAAGAGAATATAGCCCCAATGCTCCAATCATTGCTTAGAATAACGACGACAAGAAGTATTACATCAAAGACTAGTGGTTTTTTGTCGTTTTCGGTCTTCTGTTTAAGCGGTGGATTGTAACCAAGTAATAAAAACAAATTAGTTTTATATATAAAGGAAAAAATACGGCCAAAGAGTTGTAAAATCTGTGTTATTTACTGTCTGCTGGTTAACATATGCTGTTGTTATAGCTGATTTGTTTTTCGAAAATGATTTCGAATGAGACTATGGGGCGAGGTATTTAAATTTATCATTGTCTCCAATAAAGACAATTTTTTTTTGGATGGACTATAGAAGAGGAATATGAAGATAGAGAATGACAGGATACGACTCTTCAGCCGTCCACGTGTGACAGGCGTTTCGGGGATTTAAGGTACAGTACGCCTATTGTTACAGCATCTCTTACGTCTAAGAGACAATATTGTATCGATTTAAGAAAATAATGGTCAGAATAAGAGCAAAATTGAAAATAAATTGTGGTAGATATAGGATATGATATAGAGTGCGCTGCGCTGCAGGCGCATCGAGCCATATTGTTATATGATTTATCCAATTTCAGGATCATCGGCATAAGTCCAAACTCGACAAATAAATGTTAATAGTTTTTATCAAAGGTACCATATGATTCGCCAAGACTAGGGCACCAAGTGAATTACCAAAATCATAGTGGTAGACCCTAGATATGAGCAAAATGTTTTTTTAAAAATGATAAAATGAAATTTATATGAAAGTGTATGTTAAAACTGTATATCTAAATACATATATGTGTGTAAATACATATAGAAATAATAAACAAAATCAGCTAATAATGAAGTATGTAGACAAAGATGAATGACACTTTTTATATATACATAAATCATATATCGGTAGTATTTTTGAATCGTTTTGTATATTTTTGTCTATCAGATATAAATTATATTTTCGGTTTAGTGTGGCCAAGTTCATCTTTCGCATTTCTATTCTTTATAGGGAAAGGACTAGTTTATTCTTCCAAATACCGGTCGATATAGGATCATTTTCTATGTAGTGCAAATGTCGCTTGAGAATATTGTATTGAAAGGAATGATGTATGGAAGGGCTCTATCACTGTTAATACTTGTGTCATTTTATTTTAATAGCTCATTCCGAGAGACTGAACATGCTTGTCAAATTCAAAATTGATTAAAGCTAGGTTTTATCCCCTTTTCAATAAGTCTTTGAGGACTTGGTTAAGATTCGAGTTGATATCTGCATCGTCCGAAATAATTCGTCTATATCTTAATGCCTGACTATTAATTATACTCTTTTTGCAGCTATTTGAATGAAAAGAGTCGGTGTGAAGGAGAATACATGTGTCAGTTGGTGTTTTGTAAATAGTAGTCCTGACAGTATTCTGGTCAGTAATGATTATCAAGGTGTCCAAGATGCTTATTTGTTTTTTGAAGAAGCTCATTTAAAATTTTATCGTATCATTTATAGAATTCATCAGCTCATAAAAATGTTGTAATTTTTCTTCTCCATGTGTCCAAATTAAATAAATATCGTCTATGAATCCATAAGAGTGATGTCTTGCTTTCCGGAGCTTTGCTAATAATTTTCCATTTTATGACACCCATGAATATATTAGCGTAATTAGGAGCAAAGGGAAGGGCCGGTGTTTCCGGTGCCGGTTTCGGTCTTCTGCGGAAGGGGTGGTCTCATGTCGCAGTGTTGAATTGTAATGGAAGTAAAAGTAGCTGGTAATCATCAATAAACAGCCTATATCTTATCTTTTGCCACGCTTTCTTCTGTAATTCGAAATATGCTGTTTTATTTACTTAAGCCACTGAATCCTCAAAAAAAGAATCATTATAATTATTTCTAGCGTGCTTGACGCCGCTTCGCGCTTAAGTTTCTGTGTCATTTTCATTCATTAGCTACAGATTTGCGGATGGAAGGATTTTTGCATGTTTTAGGTTTTTCATATCAAGAGCTTGTTAGAGTTTCTTTTTATCTATATTTATAGTTTTGTCAAGGAAGTCTATATTGATTGTGAGTATGCAAATTCCAATTTGATAGTATGATGAATTTGGTTCGACCACAAATTCTTAAATGGTATCCTCGATGTATCTTTCACCCTACTTTTTGGTGCATTGCATATAATGTTTTGCTCCATTTTGTTCATAAAGATGTTATCATATTTTGGAGCGTATAGGCTTTCGATGATAGTGTGGTGTAAACCTATTGCCTTGTGTATTATTGTATGACAAAGCCAGCGGCTGTGGTCAGGCTTCAGGAACCACAGAGCACAGTAAGCCCACTTTTTTCTAGGGCTAGGGGCAATGTGTTAAGCTCCAGCATCCTGGGGAATAGTTTTTGTCTTGTGGTATTGCTGTTTCGCCTCCGGGCCAATTATTTGGGCCTCTGGACCAGCTATTTAGCCCTCTAGGCTAGGGAATAAGGCCTCTGTGCCAGTGTTTAGGCCTTCAGGCCAGATATTTAGGCCTCCGGGCCAATTATTAAGTGTTTTGGTTCTTGAATTGAACTGAATTGTTGCTATCTTTCACCCGGCCGAATCTTGTATCAAGTCTTCTTTAGTACTGTTTTGAGAAAGTTGTTGTCCTATCACTACCAAAAGAGCTGGACTTTTTTTCTGTATGAAGTTAATTCAGATTTGTGGTATTCTCGCGGTATTTTTAACGGCCAGGTCATAAAGTTCTTTATTCTTAAATTTAAATACAGTCCTCATATATATTTAAAAATTTAATATCGATTGATTCTTAAATCTTCCCTCTAAAGATCTATTGTTTAGTCAAACTTGCCTCTATAAATGGTAATAAATGCTCCAGAACAACCTTACAACATTTATAGCAGCACAAAATTGTCCAAACTCAGCCTGCCGAAATATCATAGGGACCCCATGAAATGTCAAGAATGGTGGGACTCTAGTGAGGCGGTACACAAAAATAAGGGTCTTCCATATTTCGATAGGTTTAGGCATTTTAAGCCTTTGCTCGAAGGCCGTGCAGCTACAAGCATTTCAAGCATGCAAACAACAGTGGCAAACTACGGAGAAGCAATTGAAATTCTGCATGATCGTTTTGCACAAGACAAGCTATATCCACGCTTTTATGGATGCCCTATTGAGTTTGAATCAAGTCAGTCTGGAAAAGCTGTTTAAAGGATTACAAACAAACACCCGAAAATCAAAATCTTTAGGAGTAGATCTGAACAATACGGGACTCTTTTAATTCCAGTTGGCAACTCTAAATTCCAGGGGAAATTCGATTAATCTTTGTTAAGAATATCACAAAGGATAATTGGACTTTTGAAAGAAGAACAAGAAGCGTGAGAACAGTGCGGTTAAATGTAAGTTCAGGCAACGCGTGAACTGAGGTTAATCAATATGAGTTGTCCAACCCATATCCCCTTTTATTCTCAATAGAAAAACAGCCCCGATTTTAGAATTGCTAAGTATGACATAACAGGCTACCCTAGGATTTCAGGAGCTTATTTTTACTAGAATGTATATCATACACTAATGAGGACGACCGTTTAGTTCATGATTTCCCTACTAGGCTTTGCAGGCTTACGTTCAAAGAGGTCACGACTCTTGGGACAGGTCGTGCCCCAAATTCTGATGAATAGGCCACGAGGAAAAAACAAGTGTCATCGGAACACCTAGTCGTCCATTTTCTGCCGTATTAGAAGTAAAGTTTGAGAATAAATTACTCAGTGCTTTGTTAGACACTGGAGCGAGTTATTCAATTATTGATCTTGGAACTATTCAAAATATCGGACTTGGTAAGATAAAAATTAAATCTACCCATTAAGGGAATGATATTGTAAGGTCGATCGAAATAGACGTGCATTTATACGATTTTTGGCTAATTCAAAACAAGAAGGTCTTTAATTCAAAAACATTTCGTAATGATTTTCTTGGGAGAGACTTTCTGTCTCATTTTAAGACAGTCGAATTTGACTTTACATGCAATCGCGTAAAATTGGGAAACCAGTGGTCCAACTGCGTTGAAATAATAGGGAAAGAACTTGTCCGAATGAACAAACAAATTTCGTGCAGGTCGGACTGAAACAGTAATTAAAGTCAAATGCGAAAAATCAGCAGCACTGATTACTGCAGATTTCGAACCCGTTACGATTTCAGAAAAACGTGGCATTTATGCAACGTATTGTCGTGTTACTCTAAACATCGAGGGGTTTTTCAAAATCACCCTTCTTAATGTTACTGATCCATCAATAGAGCTCGATAGTGGACAAATGATTGGGCATTTGATTAACATCGATAAATCTGTATCTGCTGTTTAACCTGTATCTGCCACTACATCGCCTGTTACGAGTGATAGCATTGTAGTTGGCAGTAATCTTTCTACCACGGAATAGGAACAAATGTCTTCGTGAGTTTGTAAGGAAAAAGACATACTTGCTTCAAACCCTAAAAAACCCAATCTTGTGAAGAACATGAAAGATCGTATCATAACAAATAATGAACAGCCAATTGAAAGGAAACCATATCGTGTTCCTTATGCCTTGAACGCAGAGGTCGACAAACAAATTCAAGAAATTATCGACAATAATGTCATTTCTCCTTCATCTTCCCTTGGAATGCACCGATTATTCTTGTAAGAAAAAGGACAATCGTGACGTCATGGACAATATGCAAGGAGCAGAATATTAGGCGACCCTGGACGCTGCATCCGCATATTGGTCCATTCCTTTAGTAGAGACGGATAAATGGTTTCTCAGTCTCCCAAGGCATGTTCGAATTTAATGTAATGCCCTTTGGTTTGTGCAATGCTGGGGGCTCGTATCAACGAATGATTGATATCAACTTGGCTAGTCTGCCAACCAACCGAATCTTGGCATATATGGATGATATCGTTGTGTTCAGCAAAACGTTTGATGAATATTTAGCAAGTATCGAACAATTATTCTAGCTGATTCAAACATCCGGAATATTCCTTAAGCTGTCAAAGTGCGTTTTCGAAAGTAACGAAGTCGATTTTCTTGGATTTGAACTTTCGAATGTAGGTATAAAACCTTAATCTAGATTGACAGAAGCAATTCATGAATATGGAGTGTCTTCAACA
The DNA here is from genome assembly GCA_009936425.2 of Chrysaora fuscescens. Taxonomy (NCBI): domain Eukaryota; kingdom Metazoa; phylum Cnidaria; class Scyphozoa; order Semaeostomeae; family Pelagiidae; genus Chrysaora; species Chrysaora fuscescens. The sequence continues at coordinate 10,872 of JAACYV020017237.1, forward strand.
AAGAAGGAGTTAAAAGGTTTTCTCGGACTAGCTGGTTTTTATTGAAATTTTATACCAGACTTTGCAAAAATCAGCAAACCGTAAAATGAATTAACTAGCGATCAAATTACCACCTACTTGCGACCAAGCATTAAACAAATTAAAGCATCTATTATCCTCGGGACCTGTTTTATACTTTCCAACCCTGAGTAAACCGTTTTTTATAGATGTTGATGCCAGTAATTACGCCGTTGGTGGTGTCATATCACAACAAGGCAATGATAATAAACTCCACCCAATCATGTATTTTTGTACTGCTCTTCAGAATCACAGTAGAATTGGTCAGCCACCACTGAAGAAGCTTTCGCATTATTCCTTGCCGTGCGTCACTGGCATTAAGATCTTGCAGGACGACATTTCGTTCTAAATTCATATCACAACCCGTCAACTCATTCGCGCCAACAGCGCAATTCCAGAGGCAAATTCGGTCGCTGGATTACTGAGCTTGAGGAATTTGACTATTCAGTTTTCAATATTGGAGGCAAACACAACACCAAAGCAGATGCATTATCCAGAAATCATGCGGCAAACCAAAGCCAACCTGGGTCAGAGTTCGAAAATAAAATTTACGCATCATCTCTTCAGAACGAGAGTTTCTATCACAATTAAAAGCGGAACAATCAAAAGATCCATTGATCAAATCAAATAGCGCTCTCATCACAAATCAACAGAAAGTAACTCAGGGTCAATTAAAACGCATTCAATCGCAACTGATTGTTGAAAATGGACTCCTTACCAAATCCTTACCTAATTATTCCAGCATCACTGAGAAAATTCGTTGTCATTGAATATCACAAATCTGCGCAATTTGGAGCTGACAACATGTAGTCCCTTTTGAGGGATCGGTTCTACTGGCCTAACATGTATCGTTATATTCGCTCTTTCGTAACAGCATCTGAAACTTGTCAAAAGACGAAATCGGATTCCTTGCCACATAAAGCACCTCTCGTCCAAGCGTATATTCCCAACTCCCCGATGCAGTTTGTGTCCCTCGACTTAGAATATCTACCAAAAGATAGACATGACTACTAATATACTTTACATCGAAGTTATTACTTTTAAAGGACCAAACTGCCCAAACATTCGTAGATGCGTTTGTCAAGAATAGGATTTATATCCATGGAACTCCGTTTTTTCTCTTACTGATCAAGGATCTAACGTCGATGGCACCAATTGGAGAGACATTTGTAACCTTCTCGGGATTGGGAAAACGTTGCTCGTCCGCTTACCATAATCCTGGTAATGGATTTGCTGAACGAACTATTCGTTCGATTAAAGATATGCTACATTCAGTGCTTTTACACCGTCGCCTTGATCAGTCTAAGTGGCGCTTAGTATTACCCGAGCTAGTATTTGAACTGAATACAAGTTTCAGCAAATCTACTAGATGCGTACCTTATTCTACTGTATTTGGTCGGTCCGCTATTCTCCCTCAAGATATCGTTTTTTAGAAAGAACCAGTTGATGAGCATCAACGTTTATCAGCAAGTGATAATGAAGAAGAAGTATCTTCTATCTTATCTGATGTTTGTAAACAAGTTGTTAAAGCGTTAGAATTGAGCAAACAGAAAAGGCAGCAATATTACAACAAGAATTTGCTATTTAACAATTATTCTGAAGGTCAGCAAGTATGGTTAAAAACCAAACACTATTAATTCGGGAAAAAGCGGAAATTAGCTCCGCGCCGTACTGGTCACTGCACAGTTCTCAAGAAGCTGCCAAACGGGGTTAATTTTAAATTAAAAAACACTCGAAACGAAAAAAAGTCGTGGACAATGATAGACTCTCTTCTGTAACAACCAACAAGTTTTACAAAGAAAAAATTGGGCGACCGTCATGCCATTCTAACAGAGATGACGAGTCATCATCCAGCTCTGATGACAGTGCATCATCAGACTCAGATTCATCAGACTCTTTTGAAGTTAGTAACGTTGAACTAAACCCTAACCCAGATCATAATCGAACTTATCCAACTAGAATTCGGAGAGCAAGGCAGTATCCAGGAGGCATTCCTTGGACTGCACTGACATAATATTCGTTTTTTCACAAATTTCATTCTTTTCAAATTTGAACGTATATATATATATATTCACTGTTTTGTTAGGTAGGGGGAAATGTTGTCTGGCGTTACCCCCTGACGCCTTTATATATATTGTGTAACGGTATTACCTTACTGGTATTCTGTGGTAGCACTCGTTGAGTAAATACGAATGCATGACTCTTTATTGCGTTATTCCCAACATCGTATGTCAAATAATGGCAAACAGATTGAGATCAAGGAATGAGATGTAGTGAAAATACAGCACGAAAATCTGAAAAATCGTGTGTATTCGAAGCTCGCAAAGATCGTTCAGCTTATCGTCGGAAAGGGCAATGTCGTTTGTGGCGCTTAGTTACCGAATGAAAATCATATAGAAAGACCTATAGAAAAGCTTTATCCCCTAGAAGTGTTGTCTTATCACCATCGAAATAGCTGGACGTTTCTTCTGTATGAAGTAAATTCAAGATATATGGTTGTTGATGGGAGCCTCAACGTGTGTTCTTGTGGCGGGGAAATGAGATCACCGAATCTCAAATAGTCTATTACTCAGGCAACATATTGGGCGGGGACGCTGAAGGGCCGAAACATGTTTTTCCTGGGAGAGGATCGAACTTAGTAGGGGATTAACTGACTTTTTGATCAAACAACAACAGGATAGAAATCAGTAGAGAGAGAAAGTGTGACAGAGCACCCAAGGCGAGAGAACGTGACAGAGCGCATGTCGCGAAGAGAAAAGTCTAGCAAGAGAAAGGGCCTACAACTACGAATGTGAAGTTCACTACAAGACTAACGATCCAACGATTCATGCAGTGGCGGCCCGTCCAATGGGGCTAGTGGGGCTGAGCCCCACCAAACATTTCCTAGCAAACTTAAGAAATACCTTGAAAAGAAATCTTGATTTCATATCTGTAGATTTATTCTACCTAGTCATTTTAATTACATGACTAGAACATTGCTA
>JAACYV020017570.1:0-13872 GCA_009936425.2 Chrysaora fuscescens
AACTATGCAGTATCTTTATTACTTTCGTAGTTAAGTTATAGATGTTTGCATAAGATCTCGTAGTGTAGTGGTTATCATTTGCGCCTAACACGCCCAAGGTCCTCAGTTCAATCCTGAGCGAGATCACATTGATTTTTATTATCTGTTTTAACAACTATACAGATGCTTGATTACTTTTGGTGCTAAGTCACAAATCTTTGCATAAGATCTCTTAATGTAGTGGTTATAACGTGGGCCTCACACGAGCCAGGTCTTCAGTGCACTCCTGAGAAAGATCAACTTGATTATTTAATTCATTATTCAACAACTTTGAAGTAGCTTGATTTCTTTCGTAATTAAGTTATAGATGTTTGCATAAGATTTAGTAACGTATTGGTTACACGCGCACCTAACACATGCAAGGTTCTCTGATTAATCCTGGGCGAGAACAAATTGTATTTTCATTAAATGTTTTTTACAACGATGCTTAAGTTTGATTACTTTTGCAGCTAAGTCACAAATCTTTGCATAAGATCTCGTAGTGTAGTGGTTATCACATGCGCCTAACACGCACAAGGTCCTCCGTTCAATCCTGAAGCGAGATCACATTGCTTTTTTATGATCTGTTTTTACAACTAGGCATAAGCTTAATTTATTTTTCCAGCTATCACAAAAAACTTTCCATGAGATCTCGTAGTGTAGTAGTTATCATGTGCGCCTAACATGCGCAAGGTCCTTAGTTCCATTCTGAGCGAGATCACGTTGTATTTTTATTATCTGTTTTTACAACTATGCAAAAGCTTGACATCTTTTGCAGCTATGTCTAGAATCTTTGCATAAGATCTCGTAGTGTAGGTGTTATCACGTGCGCCTAACACGCGCAAGGTTCTCAGATCCGTTCTGAGCGAGATCACATTGCTTTATTATTGTCTGTTTTTACAACTATGCAAAAGCTTGACTACTTTTGCAGCTATGTCAAGAATCTTTGCATAAGATCTCGTAATGTAGTGGTTATCATGTGCGCTTCACACGCGCAAGGTCTTCAGTTCAATCCTGAGCGAGATCACATTGTTTTTTTATTATCTATTATTACAATAATGCAGAAGTTTCATTACTTTTGGAACTATGTCAAATATATTTCCATAAGATCTCGTAGTGTAGTGGTTATCACGTGCGCCTTACACGCGCAAGGTCCTAAGTTCAATCCTTATCGATTTCAACTTGTTTATTTAATTCATTATTTCACAACTTTTGCAGCTAAGTCTCAAATTTTTGCATAAGATCTCGTAGTGTAGTGGTTATGACAAGCGTCTTTTACGCGCAAGGTCCTCAGTTCAATGCTTAGCGAGATCACATTGCTTTTTTTTCATCTAATATTGAGAACCTTGATTTATTTTGCAGCTAAGTCACGTAGTGAGATCTCGATAAGAGAACTCATAAGATCTCGTAGCCAAAGGTCCTCAGTTCAATCCTGAGCGAGATCAACTTGCTTTTTTATTATCTGTTTTTACAACCATACAGAAGCTTGATTACTTTTGCAGCTAAGTCTCAAATTTTTGCATAAGATCTCGTAGTGTAGTGGTTATGACAGGCGTCTTTTACGCGCAAGGTCCTCAGTTCAATTCTTAGCGAGATCACATTGCTTTTTTTTCATCTAATATTGAGAACCTTAATTTATTTTGCAGCTAAGTCACGTAGTGAGATCTCGATAAGAGAACTCATAAGATCTCGTAGCCAAAGGTCCTCAGTTCAATCCTGAGCGAGATCAACTTGCTTTTTTATTATCTGTTTTTACAACTATACAGAAGCTTGATTACTTTTGCAGCTAAGTCACAAATATTTGCATAAGATCTCTTAGTGTAGTGGTTATCACGTGCGCCTCACAGGTGCAAAGTCCTCCGATCAATCCTCAGCGAGATCACATTGTATTTTCATTGAAGGTCTTTTACAACAATGCAGAAGTTCGATTACTTTTGCAGCAAATTCACAAATCTTTGCATAACATCTCGTAGTGTAGTGGTTATCACGTGCGCCTCACAAGCGCAAGGTCCTCAGTTCAATCCTGAGCGATACAAAGTTGTTTATTTAATAAATTATTTTACAACTATGCAGAAGCTTGATTACTTTTGCAGCTATATCACAAATCTTTGCATAAGATTGCGTAATGTATTGGTTATCACGTGCACCTAACCCACGCAAGGTCCTCTGATCAATCACGAGCGAGAACAAATTGTAATTTCATTAAATGTTTTTTACAACTATGCTGGAATTTGATTACTGCTGCAGCTAAGTCACAAATCTTTGCATAAGATTTCGTAATGTAGTAATTATCACGTGCGCCTAACACACGGAAGGTCCTTAGTTCCTCCCTGAGCGAGATCACATTGCTTTTTTATTATCTGTATTTACAAATATGCAGAAGCTTGATTACTTTTTCAGCTATGTCACAAATCTTTGCATAAGATCTCGTTGTGTAGTGGTTATCACGTGCGCCTCACAAGCGCAAGGTACTCAGTTCAATCCTGACAGATATAAAGTTGTTTATTTAATAAATTATTTTACAACTATGCAGTAGCTTGATTACTTTTGCAGCTATATCACAAATCTTTGCATATGATTTCGTAGTTTATTGGTTATCACGTGCGCCTAATCCATGCAAGGTCCTCTGATCAATCATGAGCGAGAAAAAATTGTAATTTCATTAAATGTTTTTTACAACTATGCTGAAATTTGATTACTGTTGCAGCTAAGTCACAAACTTTTGCATATGATCTCGTAGTGTAGTGGTTATCACATGCGCCTAACACGCGCAAGGTCCTCAGTTCAATCCCGAGCGAGATCAGATCGTATTTTTATTAAATGTTTTTTACCACTATGGAGAATCTTGATTACTTTTGAAGCTGTGTCGCTGATGTTTGCATATGATCTCGTAGTGTAGCTGCTATAACGTGCGCTTAACACGCGCAAGGTTCTCAGTTCCATCCTGAGCGAGATCACATTGCTCATTTCATTATTGTTTTTTAAACTACGTGGCAGCTTGATTAGTTGTGCAACAATGTTACAAATCTTTCCATAAGATTTTGTATTGCAATGGTTATCACGTGTGCCTCACACGTGCAAGTTCCTCAGTTCAACCCTGAGCGAGATCACATTGCTTTTTTTATCTTTTTTTTTCAACTATGGAAAAGCTTGATTACTTTTGCAGCTATATCACAAATCTTTGGATAACATCTCGTAGAGCAGGTGCTATCACGTGCTGCTAATACGCGCAATGCCTTCAGTTAACTCTTGAGTGAGATCAAATTGCTGGTTTATTTCATTTTTTTATAACTATGCAGTAACTTTATTATTTTTGTACCTAATTTACCAATATTGGCACGAGATCTCGTAGTGTAGTTATTATCACCTGCGTCTCACACGCGTAAGGTCTTCAGTCCATTCTTGAACGAGATCATATTGGTTTATTATTTTATTTTTACATCCACACAGTTGCTTAATTCATTTTGTGGCTTTATCACAATTCTTTGCATAAGATCTTTAAGCGTAGTTGTTATCAAGAGCTGTGCACACCTTCACGGTTCTTAGTTTATTTTTGTTTATTCATGATTGTGTTTCGTCACTAGCCCATGTCATTGCATTGTTATGCAAGTTTCAATGTTTCTCCGTCTGGTTAACAGTCTTTACGCTTGTAATTCATCGCCATGTTTACCATCTAAAATAGTGTCTGGTTTAGCTGCATTTTATGGTTTCTTTCAAGTTCAGAGTTTAATATATTTAACGAATACCGATATAAGGCAAGTAAACATATCTTAATTGGTTTTAATCACTTTTTTTTCTGATTAAATGGATGTTTTGGAATGCCGAAGCCCGATAGACATAGATTTAGTGCAGATATCGCAATTCATCACGAAACATAATCGATTGAGTCCAATGATTCAATTGAATTCAATATGTTATTCATTGAGGCGAAACAAAATGCGATAATGAAGATAGAAATTAACTTCAAGTAGATGCAGATATATTTCAACCAGCACGGCTGGTCAATATAAATTTGAAATTCAGAAGTTATTTCAAATTCAATTTATTTTGTATTTGAAATTTGGAATGAAACATTAAGACTCAATGTTTTGTCTAGTTCTCTTATTTTATGGATTTTCCTGTTGCAATAAAGTTATGTGTTTTACTGTGCCTTAAATAATTTTTGAAGCTTGATACTCTAAATTTCCTGTCTGCTTGAGACATTTTTTTGCATTACCATCGAGACAAACAATCTTCAAATAAAAGTTCAAAGAGCGTACCCATATTCAACCATTTATCTGTGTATTATGTATATAAAAGGTAAGGAGAAACAGTACAACAGCAATATTGTGAATTATTAAAAATTGCGATTGAAGTTATGCTATCACCCTTATCTGTTAGCATCCTCTAAAGGATCAATCGGCGTTTAATATTGTGGGTTTTCCTTTTTCCCTGTTTAATATATGATATATTTTGATATACCCTGTCTATTTTACTGCATTTTGTTTGGAAAAATGTCCTTAGCACCACCCAAGTTATAGCACCGCCCTTGTATATACACTTTCTTGCATATCCCAACGATAAGCGAAGAAAAATGGAAGGTGTCTACAGCTTTCAATATTGAAATAAATATGAAACAATATTTTTGAATTATTCCGTATCTTCTGAATCTTAAATTAGGGCAATTATGACATTGAAATATTGCAACTTTTACAATTTTCTTCGAGATTCTGACAAAACTATCGATACTTGTTTTACTGGCAGTCGTTAGCGTAATTTGGATAATGATAACTTCTTTTAAGCATATCCACTGTTTCATCCTCAAGATTCAAATTTTCTTCTGTGGCTGTAGAAAAACTAGGAATGACTGGTATTCGTAGCGACCCATCAGTTGGCTCGTAGTCAAGCCATTCGACATTGATCAGCTTCACTTTATGTGTAACCTTTCCACCTACTTTTTCAATACGCAAATCCCATTTTCCTTCTTTCCTATTGGTTAAGGTTATTTTCCTTTCGTTTTCTTTCAACCAGTTTCGTAGTTCCTCTGTAAAAACAAGGGAATCCTCGTTCAAGTTTGTTCCTCCTTTGAGACTTATCACAGTCTTCACAACTTTAGCTGGCTCTGGGTCGGCGGGGATTTGTAATTCTACGGCCTGTGGGACGCCAATTTGTCCTTGGATACCTTCGTTGAAACGGAAAGTTTTTCTGTCGCTCATTTTCTTCATTTCAGTGTTGATATTAACAGTTCTTCTCTTATCACGAAGCATGTCTACTAACAGCCTTGACCTACCTCCTGAAATTCTTTCCACCAGCTTTTCAAATGGTTGTTTGTTATTTTCAACTTCAAAATCTTTACCAGGACATTCATTGCTATCTTCTCCATTTTCAGCCTTAAGGCTAAGCACCCAGTTATCCCTATTCCAATTCTGCGTCCGAATCAAAGTAAGAGATCGTTTTGCTCTCTTCAGGCATTTTGTAACGAATTGCTCTGTCAAGATCAGCTCATCGATGTTATTCTTTCTCTTGTGGAAGGTGATAGTATATCTTCCTCTCTGGAATTCTGGGGGATTAAGAAGCACTTTAAATACACCGCAATCACCCGATGTCAGACTGCGGTCAAAAAAGTACTGGTATTCTTCGTCTGAATCGATAAACTCATTTTCTCCTTTGGCTTCAAAAACGTCTGGCAATTCATCCAGTTTAGTTTCAACTCCATCCGCTTCTGTTTTTATCATTGGGTATCCTTCCAGCCTTCTATTGAAGAATATTTTACCTCGAAGCTGCCAACGCTCGTTTCTCCTTCTTCCATAAATAAACAGTGTCCTTGTCCCTTCTGCAAAAACAAGATCCGTGGTTTTGACAACTCCAGCAAACGTATGCCCTTTCTCTATTGTCAGCCTCCCTGGATTCTCGCTCTGGTCGTCAATTGTGATGGCAAAGGGACCCCAGCTTGTTGTAACTAAAATGTATTCATTTTCCCCTTTTGTTTGACGGATTACATAGTCGTGATCCATTGACAATCTAACATCATCATCAAAGGGGGTGCCAATGAACATTTTAATACCCTCGATACCTCCCCAAAAACAACTCGGGGAATCTCCATTTCTGGTTTTATAAGAAAGAGAGCCACCGCGTAAATCAAACTTTACCCCTGTTATACCATAACTATGTGCATGCTTTGTTGACATTCCTTCAAAAGACAAAATGTTGCTCTCTTTTTTCTTGGAGGCAATTGAGCTGTCAGAGGTAGTTGATATGTTAATCTTAGAGCCATATCCCCTATGATAGTCCTTGTGTCCTGGTTTTCCGATCATACCAGCTATTACAATAACATCATTTCCACCTCCAGTTTTTACTTTAATGTTGTTTTGAAAAGCAATATCGTACATGTCATCAATGATTACACTGTCTGCATTCTCATCTTCTCTATTTTTGTATGTGACTATGTCAAGTCCTTTTAGTTCCACGTCTGGTTTCCCTGACACAAGACCGGTGCTTGCAATCACTGTTACACCATTAAGCTCTTCAGTTACCTTTTTTCCATAGAAATCATAGCCGAGGTCAACGATACCTTGTGGATTCCAAAACAGGTTATCAGGATACTTGCTTTTATCGAATTTTTTCTTTTCTCCAACTATCATATACTCGTCTTCTTCCTTGCCTGTCTCGTCGAGACGAAATTTTACTGGCACGTAATATTCATCGGCTCTTCCACGAACATACTCAATAAGGTGCCCTTGGTTGACTTCATAAACCCAAGAAAATTTAAAATTTGCTTGGCTCGGTAATAAGTTTTGCAAGTTTTCCATATCAGTATCCAGCATTTTTTTCGAGGTATCTGTCAATTCCCGTAAAACTTTGATATCCTGATCTATCTGATTGTATGGGTTGTGAGACGCAATGATTTCAACAATGATTGAGGCAATGCCAAGAACTGCTCCGACGATAGCACCAACTGGACCAGCAACTGCAGCAAGAGTGGAGCCTGCAGTAGCCAAGGCTGCAACAGCAAAACCGGTAAGACCAGCCAATCCAGACGCAAGTCCTAGGGAACTTGAGGCAATTGCAAAGGGGTCGTTATTTTTTATCGCCTCTGCAAGCTGCCAAGCACTGACAGCAACAGTTGCTGCATCGAACAATGGTCCGGCAAAAACATCCGCCCATTTTGCTACCTTAGCCCATGCTTTGATTCCTTTTAGATCAGTAACAAGATCTCCGTATATCTGTGTATTCTTGAACCTTGATAGTCCTTTCTCAACATCAACCTGAAAGGCTTTGCTAATATCCCCTTTGGCATCAGAGAGCTTGCCTTTCAAAATGTCAGTACTTGTTACTTTAGTTGCATCATCAAGAACGTTTGTTTTAATAACTGTGCGGTAGTCTTTAAAGGCCTGCAGAGTACGCTCAAAGTCATCTTGGTACCTCAAAATCACCTTATTGATCAATTTATCAGCAATGGGATAGGCCACACCTTGTCCGAGGTCCCATACAGCCAGCGTTGAAATTGCCAGGTTGAACGTCTCCATCGCCTCTTCTAGCTCGCTTCTTTTCATTTGTGCAAAACCAGCCAATGCGTTCGATCGCCAGTACGTTCCGAGGGCAGCAAAATTGTAGCCTGCGAAATTCCCAATGTTTTCCAGGTCATCAAAATAATTTGCGCCAGCACGAGCAAAGTTACCGCCAATTGCTTTTAGATTATTTAGCACTGTTGCTTCATTGCTGTGCCAAAGGCAAAGAGCAAAAATCGAAAAGCATATCAGTCTCATGCTGACTTTTCCTTTTGGCAAAGCTGAAAAACAAAGGTTCAACATCAATCAACAAATATACAAAATTTAATAACATATTATGTCAAGATAGTAGCTAACAAGTTATGTTACGATAATCATCATCATTATCATCATCATCACCATCACCATCATCATCATCATCATCTATTTATTGACAGTAGGCGAAAACAAAACAATAGCTAAGGTTACAGCTAATTAAGGCCAACTAATTAAATTCTTTACAATTTCAACAAAAGATAAAATGATACGCCCACGTGCTTTTCAGTGTTATATTCATATCAATATTCGTGCATTCAGATTTACCCCCCCCCCCCCCTTTCTTGGCTATCACCTTCTGGGTATCTTTGATTTCCAAATACAAGGTACTTTCTACATCTTTTTAGAAGTACATACAATGTACGGTTTCATTTCTTTTATGGCGATTATCAATGGAATTTTTTGAATATTTTAAGAGCAAATTGCAAACCCAACGAAGCCTGTCTTTCCTTGTGACCTCCCTAAGCCTTTTCACCTTAAAAAAGAATTGAGAAACTTGCTGTGCATTTATAGTGTTGACAAGTCATAGAATCCTGGTGTATGCATAACAAGGGTGGATGCAAATTTTAAGACGCAAGTTTGTAAACTTGAAAAAATTCAGGCGAAAACAAGCAAAGCAATGATTTTCCTCGAAAAAAGCATCCCAATAAAGGCTTATTAAATGAACTTGTCATCCTTTCGATTTAGTTCAAAATAAAACAGATGAGGCTTCTGCTTCTTCATTAAATCCATAGGCCTAAACTTCCTTGCTAATTCATAACAAGCATGATCTATCTTGGCAAAACGTACCGTCTAAAAGTGCTATAATTAACTCGTCGAAACCCGAGCAGGGACAAGAAATAGAAAAATGTTTGAATAACAGATTAAAGCAAGCTGAGTTGTGACACCAAAATAATTACCCAACACATTTCAAAGATCGAAAAGTTGTCTTAAAAGAAGAGAACCAAGGAATACTAAGCGCGTTATATATGTATACAATTAAAACGAACTGCATCTTCGCTTAATTCTACCCTCTAAGCCTTAATCGAGGTATGTAATTATGCTTTACTGTTGTTCTGCCAATTAAGGAGCTCTCCAGGACAATAAGAAACCACATCGCCTGTTACCGTACGGTTCTAATAGAAGGCTGTCCGCCAAAATCGATTATTAACTGCTAACAAACTCGACAGCAACACGACAAGGACATGTCAGTCTGTGAATATCAGCTCTCCATAATGCAGATCTAGCAGTTGAGAAATTTTCATGAAAATTACCTTTTTACACTAAAATGAATCGCGTACCTAATTAGGCCGCTCAACAAATAAATAGTCTCAATTAAATGCGGTTTAACTATTGTACACATTTTTTGTACTTTATTGTACACATCTTTTCACAATTTGAGAGCATTTTGGCCGCCAAAATTAGGCACGTGGTTTATCTTAGTGTATTAACGTACTTTTAAGCTTATAATCTATTCAATTATTTGACCAATTTTATTGTAAATAGCATTGTTGGATTTCTAAAGTGTCCTATCTTTTATGTGACACCGTATATGAATTATGCAATGCATTTCTCTTGGCCATTGATGGTAATAATAGCCTTGAACAGTATACCGATAATAAAGAAGACGTCACACACGTTGAAAAAGTGTTTTACATAACTTATTGCTTCGAAACAGGTTGCGTGATTTATTTAAACAAAAAACTCGTAATTGGTTACAACATGTCATTTTAAAGCTAAGTGCATATTATCAGTTGTACGATGTTCAGTACCTCTTACAATGCATGTTTATGCATATAGTCGCGCTGATTTTTTTAGTATATGCAATCCGCTAAAAATTTTCTTCTTTTAAAAGATATTTTCTAAAAGCTAAACAGAAATACGATGATTTCGGAAAAATAATCCAAAAACCGACATGACATATTTTGGATCCAACTGGCTGCTTTCTTGTGAATTCTTTTCCCGCAAAAGAAACAAAGATCCGCCCAAATTATAAAGAAAAATGCGACAATCCCGACAAATTGTATTTCATAAAAATGTAAAAAAAATCTGAAAAGTAAACGGCTTGTTTTGTTTGATTTGAAATTTGATTGTTGTATAGAAATATGGTAAAAATTCGTATACGATAGAAAAGATTGTCAAAAATGATTAAAATCTGAATTGAAAATTGAAAATATTTTCGATAAAGAATCGGTAAAGTAAATACTTTGACTCACATTTTCCAATTTTGCCAAACCTTTGCCTACTTGCAATCGGTGCCAAATGTCTTCATGTTTTCTTCTTTTATTTCAATCAATCATGAGGCAATGCACCAGTCAAGTCAAATGACTTTTATTCAAAAAAACTATAAAGTCTGATGAATTTTGAAGTAAACAATGCTTGCAACCTCCAAAATTCACCAGTAAACCATAACCATGCAAATGTTTACAACTTAATTGTACCATTTGGCCAGGTAACGCTTCTAAACAGAACTTATTATCTGATTTATGAATAAAATATTCGAATTTTCTTAAAAACACCATATAATAAGCACAGATTAAAATCGAGAAATTGACAAATTGTTTCCCGGACAGGTATCCTAATCGAGATGGGCTCCAATGAAGTAATAATTCTTTAAGCTCTAATCAGAGGAGAATAATACTCAATCTGTAATATATTATCATTACAATTCACCCCCACACCACTAATTATAGCTCCTTCACCAATCTCCGAGCCTTCAACGCTACTGCCACGGCAAGATTGCCCTCTGGCACTCATTACAACAAAGATCACCAATACTTAACGATTCATTGGACTCTGGCCAAAGGATAACAACTAAACATATTACATTTGAGCAGTTTGATAAATATATGTATTTTGTTACTGTTACCCGTAGAAGATCAAGTTGATTTTTATCCTTGGAAAATATTTGTTAGCTAGTTGATAAAATTAACTCTTTTAAGCCCTTATAAAATGTCTATTTGTCAGACCCTTAAATATATTTGAACTCGATTCGCTTCAGTTAAATCCTAGCCACAAGCTCTAAAGCAAAGCCGAATCAATCCAGTTTGTAAAAAAACTTTTTCCAAATAAACAGGCAAGGCTGCTGCGATGTACGAAGAATGATATATTAGACTTATAACTGAGTAATTTTCATTGGTCAAGTATTTCAGATAGTGAAGGCAAGTCTTATATTTGACCAAGACTTCTTGACCAAGTCCAATTTCTTTATATCTTCGGATGGCCATTTAACAGGGTTTTCATTGCCTTTTATACAAAATGTGCCTCGTTTTAAATTCGCAATTATTTTTTGCATAGGTTTGATATGTTAAAACAAAGTAAAGAAAATAACTTATTTTTTTCTACTGACTTTGGTTTCAACTTCTGTTATTGTGCTTTAGCTTGTAGACGCCTCTCCATATGCAGTAGATGTTTGCACAAACCTTGACTCAAGTTTGTAAATCTCAGCCCATTCCATCTTCTAAAAAGTTAAAATTTTCTCAATTCAACATATTTTAAGTAGAAAATACTTTATTAAGTCATGCAAGCAGTCGGGTCAGCAAATCAGCTTATGGCAATGATAAAATATAAATTTTGCAACAATTGTTGACTCTGATATCATTCTAGGTATTTCAAATTGATTATTTTAATCATCATCATCAATATTCATGACAGAAGGCTGGCCAAGTTCTAAGCATTTTTCTGTACAAAGAATGAGTACACGATGCGGTGGTGCTCTCGGAACGGACATATGTATATATGATACAAAGTAGTGAAGCGCAGATGTAGATACTAAAGACAAGACATTACAGCTCCGGGTTTCACGCTTACGCGATAAAAGGCAGAATTTACGTTACTGCAATAAAGACACGAAGCGCTAATATTATAGTTACCTATCTGCATTATACTGGGTAGTTATAGCTACTAGGTGGATATATAAACCTAGGTACACGCTTTTCTTGCCAAAAAACGTAACCAATAGGCTTCGCCGCAAATTGCTTATTTCTTCATTTGAAAAAAATCAGGCTAGAAAATCGCAATCAGTGAGCAATAAAAAGTGATTGGCAACAATTGGTTCTATAGTTCAGTGATTGAGCGTTTGTCTATTCAACCAAAATTGTGTGCATCGATTCCCATGTGTTCATTCGTGAATTTCAAAACAAGTAATCTTAACGTGATTTAATTGTTAATCTAGAAAAACAAGTTTGCTTGTCGCGTCGTTCGACACAAAATTATTTTTAAAATGTCATTTGTATGAGATTATGGAACGTGATTTCAAAGAATTATAGAATTTGCCTTTTCTTGTTAAACGTAACACAATGCAACTGCATCATAAACCAGATTTTCTTCTTTGTCTGATAAACAGAGTAATTATCTTTTTCATAGAATTTCCCTTAACTCTTCTGATCTAATAGGCGAAATAATATAACTTCGTTTCTTCCTTAATTTCAAGCAAGGAGTTACTTAAATAAGGAAAATGATGGCAATATTTATCACTGTTTATGAGAGTACCAGGATCACAATATAAGATAGCTATACGTTGTTACGGAAAACATGTCAGCTTGGTATCTGGGTCTTTAATTTTTTTACAGCTAGTTAAGCTCAAAGGGATCATATAATCTCTTTCATTCTTACTTAGAAAATGTTTTCAAATGCAGTCATGAAATTGCATTGTGTCTTTGACAAAATGCAGGTGTGGTTGAATTGTGTTGTCTGTTTCGGAGCTATTAACGTACCAGCATTCCTCGTACATTTCCATAGCGTGGCTATGTTTATTTAAACGTGTTAAGTGATCCTAACGTGATTTGATCGAAGAGCCAGTTGATCATTTGACCTCTCGATCACGAACAGAATGCCTTATTCATTCGGCTATAGCACGAGGTGCTGTTTAACCTATGACTGTCATTCATCATTGGTCTAATTGTCCTCTGTAATTTGGGGCGAAGTCATTTGTTTTTCTTTTTACAAGAAACGGCCGGGTGAGAAAGAGCATGGCTGGCTGCTTGGCTTTTGTAGGAAATATTCAAAAACCCAATACTCCATGCCTTATATATTCAAATTTACATCTAAGAACAGAAACTTTAATACTTGGCTCTAAGCTCATCACCAATTCATGAAGTATAATTTCACTATTTACATTATTGCTTCAGAATGATAATTATAGCTATGATAATTATCAGTAATTCTGCAATAAAAATAAATACTAATTTTCAACATTCATAATTGTTATTACAGCTTATGATCTGGCTGTTGAAATTGCCGTGATAACTTCTGTTAGGCTGGTCATAACAAATGACCAAAAGCTAACAGGAAATATCGGTCTTACATCTCCAACCCTTTCCTCAGGATCCTTGCAGTTCCTAACAAGGCAGTCTTTTGTACAGCTCCTACAAACCTACTACCTGCCAAATTTTTTGCCACACTTCGAAGGGCACCTACAGCCACAGGAACAGCCGTCATCTTTCTCAATTGCCACAGTCTTCAAATCTCACTTCGCTAGACCTGATATTTCTCCACCTTTTGTCTTTCCTTTTCATGTAATCTCCCAATCGGCGACCACTGCAATTTCCACAATTATACCGGTTTTTTCCTTCTTCTCAATTATAACTATGTCTGGCTTTCTTGCCTCTATCACATTATCGCATTGTATATTTATATCCTACAACAATTTTATACTTTCATTCTCAGCCGCTCCTTCTGGGTTATATGTTCATACCATCTCCCCTGTTGTTCTAATGCATTTTTCTTACACAGTTCCCAATGAATTTTCTTTGCTACATTTTCATGGCGTCTCTTGTATTCTTTCTGAGCTAATTTCTCATATTCACTTTTTATGTGTTGCACACTTTCTTCTCTTTTTCCACACATCCTTCCAAAGGAACTCGTTGTAAATACTCTTATCAATGTGGTGTTTTTCATAATCTGTTCAAATCGCCTGTTCCTGTGCAGCACATAACAGCGCCTCCATTTTATTACTTCTTATTAACCAATTCCAAGTTTTGTCCTTATCTACCTTCTCCGACATTTCCCTGATGAACTGTCTATACATCCCTTTCCCCGTCCACTTTTCTTTAATCTCCTGAGCTTTCTTTCG